>OFHS01000966.1:14513-32687 GCA_900245855.1 Calvadosia cruxmelitensis
GGTGTCTTACTAAGAGGAGTTATCCCTTCCAGTGTCGCATCCTTCTCATCTTTCATTGAGTACACTAAGCAAATGCGAACATGATTTGATTGTTGATTGCTGTCAATATTATCAACATTATACACTGGAACATGTGACAGCCTATATAAATAAGCCAGTAGTACAATCCAACAGACAAAACTTGCCACGTGCCTATAGAATGGTAGATCAATTTGTTTAAATCTGCATCACTCAATCCTTCAGGAAACTTCTGGCCTCAGCCTGATCCTCTTACAAATTTGAAGGAACATAAAGACTGGCATCTAATTCGCTTGCAAATTTCCTCTTTCCTTATAAAATGTGTGACAATTAGTTTTTAGTTTTTTAGCGAAAACTAATTTTTTGAGCATTTAGTTTTTAGTTTTAGTGAACTACTTTTCAAATCAATTAGTTTCAGTTTTAGCGAACTAATTTTTAACAAAGTAGCGTTAGCGAACTAAGTTGCTTTATTAGTTTTTACACCCCTGGACTGAATTGATGGTCATTATGATAATGCAATGTCATGCTTTAATAATGTCTTTGACTCCTAGCCTTGACTAAAAGAACAACCATCATGGACACACAAGAAATTTTGTTTCATATGCCCATACTAGGAACGGAACCGGGAAAGAATCAAACCGATTGAGGATTGAGGGATTTGAGGCTAACTATAACTGCCATACGGCACACGCCTCTTAGCTCTCACCTTTGCAAGACGATCTTCTCGATACTTTTGAGGGTCCTGGCAACTAGTTACTTCAGGTTCAGCGATATTATATTTTTCCAGTGCTTCTTCTACTTTCCCTTCCAAATTCTCCTCAGCATCAGTGGAGCATTCTTGCAACTTCCTTCTCTCTATTTTTGTATGAATTATAAACAGAACAGAAGACATTTCTGGAAATTTACCCAAAAAAAATATCTAAAAAAAACTTGGTGGCTTTTAAGCTTTCAATCAACGCTTACAATCCGACTCGCAAGAGCTACCTTGCGTTGCTGTAAATTCGCTTCGCTTCCAATAACCATACTGTGGCTGTTTGTTGTCCCTGTTGACTGTTCTGTTTGGGCGATTTCTGTTATTGCTACCATTTAGATTTTACCTCAGTCTGACATAGCCTCTTCTTCGCAGCCCTCATGTGCTGTCCGCTTTTTCAACTCAATCCTTTTCGCTCGCCATCTTGTCGACATCGAGGTGATTGTCTTCAAGTTTCGCACAGACAACTTAAAATTACCCAGCTGTTTGTTTGTATACGCTTCTCTGTGAGGCACCATGCTTAATATACATGCAAAGCCCCAATCGAAGCCTATCTGCCCGCTGAACTAGCTATCTTTTCCTGTTCAATTTTAGGTTTGCATAATGGCCCAATCTGTGCAAGTTTTTGGAAGGAAGGTAAATGTTTTCTACTCTCAAGTCTCAACTACATTCCAAACTCAACAAAATGCCGTGTTATGGTATTCACAGACTAAAAGAAAATTACATGATATAGCTTAGATCTGTGGATTTTAGCTGCTAGACGCAAGAGATGAGTGATAAACCCTAAACAAGTGCTATGAACTAGAAAGTCTGTTGAAAAAGTCATTTAAAAATCGTGTGAAAGCCATGTGGAGAATGCCCTTTCACATAGTTTTTCGTCGCTTTTCAAATCCACGTCATTTTCCACATTCTGCTAGTTATTTCACATTGTTTTTCCGAAGATTCTTCCCATTTCACGTCGTTATCAAACGTTTTTAGATTCATAGTGAAATATACGCAGACCTGTCAACAGATAGCTTCAAAAACGAGAGATGCTACTTGAAAAGCCTATAATTAAAGGCATCTTCAGAGCTGCCATAGTTTTGATAGTCGAACAAAGCTAAGTCCACTCCCATATCACAAATTTTCCAAGATTTCTGCCCAAAGAAATGTTTGACTTTTAAAATTTGGCTATTCCTTTACTGGTACAGAAATTGTATAGCAATGTAGGGGTTTTTTGGTACCTGTCGATAAGGTAATTTAGATTGACAGATCAATATAAAGCATTGTGTAGTATCTCTGAAATAATTGGCACCTCGAAACACTAAAGAAGGATATGCGTGGAGTTTCAAGGAAAGCTTAAGACATAATAACTCAGTATTTGCCAGAAAGTTTATGGAATCACAAAGGAAGCAAGCCAAACCACTCTAGTCCACATCTTGCGTTTTTCAGCCTTTCATTCTAGTGTCATGCTGGACCTCTGTGTTGGGGTTTCTTGCAATGATGCGTGTTAGCTTGAGGATGGCAAACTGTGTGAGGGATGCATTTAACTCGTGCAAACTGTGTGAGGGTTGGCAGGTCTGTATGCTGGCTCTATCAATTCCATATGTACCGGTATTGATTATTGTAACGTGGACATCTTTTGCGTTTAGAAAACAGCCACTGCTGTTGCGTTCTGCAAGCGTGGCAATGGCATGATCAAGGTCAATGGTCGCCCTATTGAGCATCTGCAGCCAGAAATACTCCAGACAAAGGTAGGTTTCGACACATTGAGTTGCTAAACTTGCTCTTGTTGCTTCAAACAGTAAGCTAACTCGTGAATCATCATGGTCAGATGTAGTATTGTATCGTATCGTATCGACCGTTATCTGCGATACGGCATAGCCGATCCAGATGTCGGTGCACATATGACATCACGACGGATGTCTCTCCACTGTTTTCGATCTTGAGCCGCTTCCACTGCTAAGTTGAACGAATCACCTCTGCGGTACCAACCATGAGAAAGACCAGAGACGTCTCGGATAACCAGGGATGAGAATCTTCCGCGGATCCGCGGATTTCGAAGTTTTGAGTTTCCTGGGTCAATCTTGTAATTCTTCTAAATCCGTAGAGAAACTTATTGGGGTAGGGTGATCGTAAACTCTGATGTGTAACGCAAATGCTGATCGCAAGTTCATAACAACCAATGTTTTTGCTCTGACTACTGACTTACGAAATGGCCTATTTCCCTTGCTGATTCTAAACAAAGGTCGACAAGCATCGCCATTTTGGATTGTTCTAAGCATTGATAGGTTGGTTGCTTCAGCTTTGACCAATCAGTGACGCGATATTTTCGCCGGCTTCAAAACATGTTCAGAAGCAAGGTTCAGAAGCATCTGGCTGCGGAAAGCGAAGCAGTTGTGCAGGAGATCGACTAGGCCATAAAGAATACGTTTTGTAGTCATTGCTTGACAAGTCAGTCACTTTGACTATTAANTGCAAAAGTATTATGAGTAACTCCGTCACTCAGATGCCTTTTTCTTGATCATTTGGTTATCAAACCCACCGGGTGCTCATTGCTTTCCTGATTTCTTGTAGGTTCTTGAACCACTTCTTATCCTTGGAAAGGAACGATTTGCAGGTGTTGATATCCGTGTTCGCGTCAAGGGTGGAGGACATGTCTCCCAGATTTACGGTAAGACAACAGAGTTTTAAGCTAGCAGGCAGCATTTTCCAATTAAAACTGGTTTTGATCTATTTTCTATAGTAGATATTCAGATTTTGTTGCCTGACATTATTCTCTGTTTCTCTGTAGCAATCCGCCAAGCTATCTCCAAAGCTCTGGTTGCTTTCTACCAGAAATGTAAGTCAAGTCATATAATTGTCGGATTCTTCTTGTAGCTGATTCTTGACATCGCTATATATGCTGTAACCTGGACTGTAAGCTATCGAATATGTACCGTATGTCTCATATTCTCAGTGTATCTATAAGTTTGTCGCCTCGAAGCCTTCAAAATCATCCAAGTGCATGATGAAAACTTCTTGCCAATGCCATACTTTTTTAATACCAAAGCAAGAAATCAAAGGCCCACCTCCATTTTGAATGATTATCTGACATCAAATAATGAGGTTGATTTCTAAAACAGATATGACTTGACTTGAATTGAAGCTATTTGTACTGGTGCTCTTGCAATATACTAAGCCTGGCGGCTGGAGAATGCCTAATGCGATGCCTAGGAAGCAAAGCAATTGGCAAGACACAGGTCAGCTGGCATCTCCGGAGGTTTGCTGTTCTGAAGCAGCTTTCTCTGGAGTGGAGCACTTGTATGTGTGGTAGCTCCCCCCTGCTTGCTTGTCACAACACGGTTAGGATTTCCAATGTTCGATTTTGTTGCTATCAGATAGGCTTATGCAGTGGTTTTTAACATATCACAGTGACATTCCGCTTGAAGTTGACTTTGTAACGTCATGTTTTACAGTTGTTGACGAGGCGTCCAAGAAGGAGATAAAAGATATGCTGGTGCAATACGATCGCTCTCTACTCGTGGCAGATCCCCGTCGTTGTGAGGCCAAGAAGTTTGGTGGTCCAGGAGCCCGTGCCAGATACCAGAAATCGTACCGTTAAATTATTCCTTTACTGTACGTTTCTCACGGTGAAATGAAGTAGCAAAGATCAGATTATTGTCTCTTGTTTGTCTCTACTCTCTTAGAGGTCTGTTCTGCACTAAAAATAAGCCTACTGGCTTTGTAGAATAGGAATGCAGTGTGCATACTGTGATGACAGTATGGATTCTCCTTAACCTACAAATATCATCTAATTATATCAGTTGTCAGTGGGTACATTTAAATTATTTCGATTAGCATCTATTAATAACTCAGAAAGATAGAAATTTAGGAATTTAAGTCACGATTAGCTTTCTGACCAGGTAATGAAAGTGGGAAAATACGATAAAGAATTCAACATCAAAGTTACATCAGACATGAAGTTTTACCAAGAGAGTTATTTGATCAATTAGGGTTAGGAGTAGCAGACAGGGGGTGACGAATGAAGGGTCAAGCAAGACAACAAAGTCGTTAGCTCATAACTTTATTAATCTTATGACATCTTTCATTGACCATTCTTGTTGTTACAAGAAAAGGCTTTATAATGTTCAATAAAATCCTATAAACAGACCAGCGACAACATTGGAAATTATCCTCTCGTATTCCACATCCAGCAAAGCTTCGACGGCATCATTCTTAAGAGGCAACGTCACAGCACGGAAGCACAAATGACTCGAGCTAAGCTCATTTTCCAGATGTGAACTTTTGCAACTTCTTGAGAAAGTCTAAGTACAGGTGTTGTTCTGTAGCCGTACTATAGGATAGCACAGATCGTGCAAACTCATTGGTCACTCCCCGTTCATACAGCATGTTCATCAACAGATTGTAAAGATTCTGTGGAAGAAAAACATGATAATTCTTATCATAGCACAACAACAACACCAACCAGCTCACATACCAGTTCACGTCTTGTTCACGCTTTTTATGGTAGTGTACAGTTACAACTTGTTATATCTTACAAGTCTTTTACTTTTAGTTTCATAATTATATTAGCATTGAAACTACAATTCCAGTTTGTATTGATAATGACCACCTGCTTCAAGATTAGGTCAGCTACGTCTTAAAAGTCTGCTCCGTGCAAAAAAGCTTTGTAAGCTTATCGGATTTCTCAGATTAAATGACGATTGATTGATACGATACAATCATACAACAGTGCTGCAAAATAATTTGGTGCTCTTTTGGCAGGGGCAGAGGATGAAAGGTCAACTCACGTTACTCACTTACATTTAGAAATGCAGTGGGACTGCACTTGGCCAATTTAGTGAAAATAGTCCGCAAACTTGCTTGTTGTGCCTACTGGGTAACCCGGCACCGGTGAGTGGTGACGACACAATTGTGGCATCTAGCATGACCTAACAGATGTAACAGTTGTCTCTCACACAATTACTTAGTTAGGACAACTGAAAGCAATATATTTGAACTAGTAAAATGCAGCAGTCGTTTGATAACTCAGCATTGTGTGCAAGTCAGCTCCAAGTGTTGAAAACAAACTGAAGGCATATTTTCAAGTCTGTTTTGCATACTTGGCAACATTGTCAACCTATAGCAAGACCACTGTACAAACCAGGAAAAAACATAGCCAAAGGCCTACAAGGCAGTTTCAACAATTATTTCTCACCGGATCCATGGTGTCGGTTTCAGCCTGGTAAACGCTGCTATCATCTGCATCTGGTGCATTCAAAAGCATGACGTTCTCAATTCGAAATGGTTCTTCAAATTGTTCCTCTTCGACTTCATCTTCGTTATCGTCTTGCTCTGTGTGATTGTACTCGCAAAAGAATTGCAATGTCCTTCCCTGAAAAAAGTTAAACCTTTTTAGAACACAGTGTAATCTAAGTGAAGGGATATAACTCTGAAAAGATACCTCCAGGCAATTTAGCACCTTTTCCTTGATGATCTGTACTTTGAATGACGGATAAGAGAGCATCTGAAAGATTGACAAAAAGTTTGAATATCAGAACAGTCCATTTCAGAGCTTCATCTCTGTTGGCCGGCAAGAACTCTAACCATGATTAGCCCCTTTCTTCTTACCTTGGCTTCTGTTTCTGCGTCATTCTCTAGGCTTTCTTCATCAATATCGTCGTCCACATTTACATTATCATTAACATCAAATGAGACTACAATTCTGGAAAAATAGCAGCAAATGTGTCAGCTACACATCCCTAAGCAAACTGGATCTTCAATTATACAAAAAAAACATTTGACCTGTATGAAGTGACCACCTGTGTTAAGAGGCCACTACTTTCATTCGTCACTTGGATGATGCCTCAAGAGAGGTTTGATGGTAACACAAGCAGTGTTGGGAATTGTGTGTTACAATGTGAAGTAATTAACAAAGCTCTGCAACGGTTACTACATCTTTCAAGTACTAACGTATTGAGAAATAAACGGTACGGCATATAGACAATCAATAATGAGATACATTTCATATCATCAGCTACTTGGAATTTTGAATAACAGATCAGTGTCCCCAACATTGTTTGGTCAATTGCTTCTTTAAATCTTTGTTTTGAACAAACCTTGTTGATGGTATTCACAAGTTTCGAGCACAGCCCAAGTTTAATTTTTCACCTCATTGTAACACTATTGTAAGGGCAATCCCAACAAGTACTTTCTAGATGCAAATGTAACTGTAACTAGTTACTTTGATGATTCTGTAACTACCTACTCATTTTGAGTAACATTCCCCACATGGAGTATAAGTAGGCATACTGGTTTTTATCTACCAAGTCGATTCTATCTTCATCATTCGGAGTAGGCAAGTGATATTCAACAATCATACCTTTCTCCATCAACTGATCTTGAGAAAGACGCAATCGTGCCTTGAAGTTCTGACTGCAACAATACACAAGACACAAGTTGCTTGAACAGATAAGAGAAAACTACAAAAACGGTGTCAAAACTGCACAAAAAAGATAGAATGCACGAACAAAATGTGTGGTTTTCTCCTAAATCAATCAAAACTCATCTGCACAGGTTGCACAAGTGAAAATCAAGAAATGTTTTCACAATTAGTAGTGGAGATCACGGTGAGGTTATGAAATTATGACACGGATGAGCAATTGATTATCAACCCTGATGCATTTATTGTTGAAAAATGACCATCGGTTCACTCCTAAAATTTTCCTGATGATGATGATGACATCCTACACCGTTGAGGTGCTTTGGCGACCATGATGACTTCTCAATATCACTTTAGTGTTGCTTCTTCTTTCAAAATTATTCAAAATTTTCCTGAATTACTACAATTTGTATTGGACAACAACAAAAGACAAACGCTTTGTAAATTGCTCTATTCCATGATTCTATCCACGCACCTTGAAGTCATCGACTGACGGAAGTTTTGTAGCCACTTTCTTCTCATATTCGATCTCTTCGTGTAGAAACGTAAGTAGATCCTCATCGCCTGAATCAAAAGGAAACGCATGCCTTGTTAGGGATAGTGATTGGCTATTAAAAAATCATCGTAGGCAGGTTATTTTGGAGCATGCATGCGTCGGCTATAAGCATTCTTGAACGCTTATAAGTGTGTAATATATATATGTGTGTAATTACTAATTAATATATATATTTCCTTTTTAGACATTTTTCATTTGTATATCTGAGATCAAACCGGCTGGCACTGCAGAGGCAAAGTCAGTTGTGCAGCTGAGATTTCTGCTCGATCAGATTTCCTTCCCATTTGGAACATGCATCATAGAAAATATTCAAGTCCATCGTGCAAATTGCATTCCTTCTAAGCCGGTCTGGTGTACGCCTACAGCTCAAACCTTTACTATATAGAAGCCGCAAAGGGGATTTGGTAATTGCAAGGTTGAGTAAACATTTAAAAATGGATGGCTTTAGTATTTTGGCTTGAAAAATTTCAAGTTCTTTGAACTATTCGTTATTTCTGCTCCTCAGAAATATTGATGTTTCAACGTTAGTAGGCCTTACTAAGCAGCACATCGATTGGTTTCTTATTCTTGTGCAAAGTGCTGTGCTTACATCCAGCTCAGGAAATAGCTTCTATCAATATTCAGTGATGCATATAGTTAAGTGAATAATTTTGTTAAAGACATTCCTGTTTTACTTACCTTCCGAAAGTTTGTGAAGGCGACAACTGCATACTCTGGTGCTGGCTGCGAAGGCCGAATGTTGAGAACAACTCAGCAAAGGCGTTGTGTGGACGTTTGATTTATTGCATAAATAATGTAAATTGGAGCGAGCCATGCGAAAGCTGGTCTGCCTCATGACGATGGACTTGACAAGAGTGGAGATACAACGATTCATAGACATCTTGGTTACTTTTCGTTGCTAAAATGTTCTTCTGCTGAAGGTGGCCATGTGCACTGTCTGAAGAGGAGGCCAATCATAGTGAACAAAGTGAGGCTACCTGTCACTCAAACGAGACGTCAATCATTCTGTGGACCCCAACATGGCTGCTTGGCTGTGATCTTCACATAACTACATAAGTGACATTGTCCGTTGTCTGTGTGTTTATTTGAGGTTGATTACTTGTTAGATTCATCTCATCATGTACTCGTTCAAATCTGATATACTGAACAAGAATCAGCTTCTCAAATTAAAAGAGCATAAGTATTCTGCGGAGGGAACTTCAGTTCTTGAACCCATATTTCAACCATTCTGGCGCTGGACGGTTGAACAAATACCAAGATGGATTGCACCAAACCTTCTGACGCTTTTTGGACTAGCATGCAACATTCTACCGATTGCAGTGCTTTTGTATGAGTCGCCTCAAGCTCGCAATGAGGTAAGGAACACATGATTTTCCTTCCCTTCCCCTGAATCATTCTGCAGACTGCGGAGTATATGGCAGTGAAGCGTGTTATTGCTTGGGGCTGCACGCCACAGCAGTGCCGCACACCATATAGACGAACATGAAATGCCTAGCCGCACTTCAATTTAGTGTCATTAAAACTGATGCTTTTCAAAACATTGTTCTCCAACTGGAAACATTAAATTTTGTAAAGATTGTTTTATTGTTTGCCTAAAATCCTATACTGCTGCACTCATTTGCTGTAGAAGTCATATGCCGCACGTTCACATTACTTCTTTAGTGCTTGCTGCATGCAAGATATCTTTGAAAAGTGCCCTTATCTGCAGACTGAGTCCCAAGTGAGAATAGCTAGGCGTTCAGTGGTACACTGCCACTCAGGCGGGACTGGGGCTTGCCATTTCCACAGATTGCAGGACTTGGGCTCTGGCATCTGGGCAGTGTAACCTAGCCACTGCTGACAGGCTTGGCCTACTAACTGGGAAATAAATGCAGGGCTAGTTGGAGCTTTGCTCCCTGATCTCCATATTACTGAGATGGCTGCGTAGGCTGACGTTGGCAATGCTCGGAAGGCATGGCATCTGGAGGAATTCCAGTTTGACTACATGTCTGCAGCATTACAGGTCCAGGTGCCACTAGCGTTAAAGCAGGGTGGATGTCACTAAGACGTCAATGGTAATCAAATGTCACTGCTGGGCCCCAGCTTTGACCTGAGCTTACCAAATTCCTTGCTGATACTTGTTGCAATGTCCTCTATTGCCACAACCTTCTGATGGTCAATAACAGAGCCCCGGTATGTGAACTCTGCTTCTGTTAAATTCTCTATCAGAACGCAATTAATGGTCAATGTGGGATGCTGATGGTCAAGCGTCATAGCCTTGATCTTGGCAGGCATGATAGTGAGTTCCAGCTCAGTAGCTCTTGGCAACTGGCCTTGTCAGGCTGCATGATGGCGATATTGTTCGCATATTCAAGGTCAGCAACTAGATCAAGGGGGTCACCTCAACGTCATCCCCGTCTCGGATTGACTTCTAGAGCACCCAGTACGGCGGCATTGAATATGTAAGATAACGGGACACACATCTTTATAACGCCAGTGCGCACAGAAAAACTTCCCAACATGCCGCTTGCTGCTTACAGTGCAGGATGCATCGGCGTTAATGTCAGTCAGGATGTCTTCGAATAACTTATAATTGCCGCGTTTACACAGTAGGTTCAGCATGCTGTCTCAATGAACCATACCAATGCATAGTTCAAAAATCTCGTAACAATGCTTTCTCAATGGTGGTCTGGAAAAGTGCTCAAGGCGCAAACGCTTTTCCACGGAAATTATGATGTCAAAGTATTGCGCTACAGTGAAACCTGTCTATAGCGGTCACCTCTGGGGCCTGAGAAAAATGACCATTATAGACAGGTGGCCTATCTGTCCAGGTTGATTTTTATAGAAAGTGTCATTTTGGGGTCCTGAAGTGTGGCCTTTATACACAGGTGGCCGCTAATACAGGTTTGACTCTACATCTCAACTCGCTTTTGTTGCCCCTTTTTAAGATTTTAAAAGCATACAGTCAGGCCGTTCGCCCATATGATGCAACTTTAAATGTAAATCCAATTTGAGTCAAATAATTTATGGTCTGCTGAAGCTCAAAATTATTTTCCACTGTAGCTCCACAAATTTGTAGCCTGATAAGGCCTAGCATGTTACTTCAGCACATGGATCTAATCAGCATCCAAAGAGTCTTCAGCTGTCTTTTGAACCATTTCTGTGGTGCATGTGCAGTCAACATTAGGAAGTAAACATGTGTGTACTTTGACATCAACTGCTCCATTGACCAGCTCCTATGGCAACTTTGAATGATTTGCACCCAACTGGAAAGCAAACTCTAACTGACATGTTGAGAACCCCAAATTCTATTCTAACTAAATTGAACGTTCCTAACTTCCTAGAACAACTAACGGACCTATCTCTGATGCTAACGGAGACTTCTATCTACAGAAAGCTTTTTCGTTTGTTATTTTTTACTCCTATGGCTTTCTGTTTCCATATTTAGGTTTCTGCAGTGTCCTTGATTGCAAGTGCCATTGGAATGTTTCTCTATCAAGTACTTGACGCGATTGACGGAAAGCAAGCTCGTCGTACAGGAACAAGTTCTCCACTGGGCGAACTCTTTGACCATGGATGTGATTCAGTTTCATCTATGATGTGTGCAATTGGCTTATGCTGCACTTTGATGACTGGCAGGAACCCGTCGGGAATGTTTCCAATCTTTTTTATTGGCATATCAATGTTTTATGTTGCCCATTGGCAAGGATATGTGCGAGGAATACTCAGCTTTGGGAGGTAAGCAAGGACAAAATGTGCTTTGTTCTGTGCTATCTGTATGAGGTTGGGTGAAAATTCACTTGTTGGATTCTGCATATTTTCAAATTACCAGAAGTTTCTTTACTGTATTTAGTTCATTTATCATCTTTCAATTCGACTCGAGCCTTTCAAATGTTTAATCTTATGACTCAATATTAAATCGTTTTAAGATATGCACTTATACTTATGCAGTAGCAGAAAAAGACCATTTAGGCCTATCTTCTGGATGCCTTGTAGCACAATCTCCACTGACAGATTAAAATATGAGGAAACAGAATCTTGCAATGTCTGAACAACAACGTTTTTTAATTATCGCAACTGGTATTTCAATGAAGACTTTTGATAGGAAATAAAACAGAACTTTATATTGGAAAAATCTTACGGACTTGTACTGTACAAATCGTACAATGGGGAGATAGATCTAAGGGCCTGTTTACATGAGTCGGGCCAGCCCGGCTAGACGGGCTGACACCTTTGAGTGAGATTGTTGCCTGCTATTGTTTCGCATTGTTTCTTTGCGGTGCGTTTATATGATTGTCGGGCCAGCCCGGTAAGGTGGGATCCCACCTCATTACCGATGGGATCCCACCTGGGTGAGATGGAAAAATGCGACAAAATGCCATATAAACAATATCAGTCGGGCTGGCCCGGCAGTTGAAGCTTTCTACGCAGGCTCTAGGGTGACATAAATTTGACATCTGGTGCCAACGGATAATTTGTCGACTCGTGTGCGTCGATAAAAGCTCAACATTGTATCTTTCTTTCGCTTTTCATCATCAATACACAGTATGGAATCCAAAGCAAATAGTTTCGACCGAGTGGCGAAGTGATCGAGTTTGTAATTAAACATGACTTCTATTCTGATCGTCCTATTCCGTAAAAAGAGTTACGGAATGCACTGGTAGTAAAATAGAACGACAACCAGAGTTTATGCAGCCCAAAAGACGAGCCTCCAACGTTATAAAATGTGGCGAACACGCTTGCGTCGAGGAAACAGAGACCAGCCCGGCAAAAATTTGCTGGGCTGAAGCAGGGCCAGCCCGGACAGGAAATCACCACATAAACAATCGACAAAATTAGCCCGTCCCGGCACCAACCGGGCTGGCCCGCCTCATGTAAACAGCCCCTAAGCATCAGCTGCGTCTAAGCGGGGGGTATATGATGACTAACCACAAAGTAACCAGTAACCACCAATCCTAGCAATATGACTGTGTCGGGAGCATAATTATCAACTTAAGCTCAGATCTCGCACTAAATTCTTGCCATCTGTATTTATTGGTTGATATTTTACCAACTACTTTTTAGCCCTGAATAGTGAATACTTCTCCTTTGCCCGTTGCTGTTCATCTTCCATTGTGCTGATAATTGTCTTTGGTATTTCTTGTCAGGATTGATGTCACAGAAACCCAAGTGCTTTACATGGTATTGTACTTTTTAACGGCCATTGTTGGTTGCAGTTTTTGGGAGCAGAAAGTAAGTTTTAACTCTCGTTTGTCTGCATGCTCTAGTATTTCAGATGTTTGTTTGCCAGTCAGACTTTGTGGGCTCGACTGCCGACCCAGACTGCTATAGGAGCACTCAACGTCTCACGCTTCTGGCGCGAGTCTCAAGCTTTTGAGTCTTGTCTCACACTGTCATGCCAGGTTGTTACAAATCTCACACTTTTGCTGTGGGTTTTCATATTAAACTTGCAAAATGTTGGCAAATATAATAAATTCCAGGTTTGAGGATCTGGCAAGCATTATAACAATCAAGTTAGCCATCTGTGATAAAGATCACAAATTCAGGCCTTCCCCAAGAGGTCCAAAAAAGCCAAAAGTGCAACATGAGACTACAAACTCCACAAGAAATCATAACATGTCATTTGAATAAGTAATAAGTATCTCCAAACTTTAGACCTACAAGCAGCGTATTAGGCCATTGACGTTAATAGTTGCAGCATTTCCTTGCAATATTATTTGCATGATTAGTTGATTACGTTATAATGTTTTCGTGAAAATGTGTTGAAATTAGATGCTCAAAGGCAGTGCAAGCTACATTGGTTTAGACTCCAAAGCCGAACCAATACTAGTAAATTTTTAGTAAAGTCTCAAGCCAGACAACTTGTTGAACTTGTAACTTCTGCTATATTTGTGTGAGGTTTATGCATATATGTTAAGGGCACCCAGGTAAATAAGTCGTTTGCTTATTGTTTTTTCGTCAGCTTGCGTTATTTACAAGTTGGTCGATTCTACCGTTCTATGTATCGTTCCAACTTTGTTCATTTTACGGAATGGAAATGGCACTCATTGGTGCTGGAACATCGTCCCAAATATCATAAAGTACTGTGGTATGCAGTACAAGTTTGAAGACTTTTACCAATTTACTCATTCAAAGGTCTTCAGGAGAGTAGCAAATAGATCAATCACATTAGCTTGTGTTGTATGTTGCTTCCGTTTGTGTTATTGTTTGATGGGATTTTGTCTTTCCAGTTCTTTTACCTCAACAACAGAGATCTGTTGATGCTTGGTTGTATTGTTCCTATGGTATATCATCATACGCGGATGTTCAGGCTGATATTGGCCGGAGGGCAAGGAAAAAATGGGTCAACAGTTGCTGTAAGTAACAGTTGCACAATATGCTATGTCTTTGAATGTTCTATGAAACATTTAATATTGTTACCGACTGAAAGACGAGTTGTTACTTGACTGACGACGTAGTAACAAAGAAACAGACAGAAAGATAGAGGGTCACAAGGTCAAGATTTGTTGGCACGGAGCTGCCTATGGTAGCCATGACTACAGACTGTGATCATGCAAAAAGGAATATAGCCGGCCGAGCTATGTCACTGCTGGTATCTATTGTTATTATATTCTTGGAAAGATTTGCATATGAAATCCTTGTCTTGTGTCTGACTGTGTTTCTCCTTTGTGTAGGATACAAGCATCCTCTCTCCTGCCATTCCGTTGGGAATCGTCGTGACGTGTGCACTTTACGTTTTCAAGCATTCGCAGAATAACCTATTTCAGACGGAGCCATTATTTACCTGCTCTCTCTTTGGATTTGTTTTGACAAAGTTGTCATGTAAACTGATTGTAAGTATTATCACAGAGCTTAAATATGAGCAAGTCAAGGCAGGAGCCATGTTGTTGGAAAATGTTGATATTAAAATTATACCCAACCGCCGCAACATGTCACTGATATGAGTTCGGGTAGGTGTTATATCCCCAAAGATATCTTCGGAAGTCATCAAATAACGCGTAGGGTTTCAAACAGGAAGATCATTTGTCTTCAAGACTCACGTCACCTCTGGCCTTACACTGCTGCGTAGGCTCATTATACAGATTACAGATATTGAATGAAATGGAGGCTAACATGAAACAGAGATTACGAGATATTGAATGAAATCGAGGCTAACATGAAACAGAGATTACGATTGACAGCATACACATCAGTAGGGTTACTAGCCATACCACAGAAGAAAATACGGAACGTTTGAAAATTTGGTAGAAATGTGTTGCAAAATCAACTAAATTTTGCACTGCATAACATATCAATACGGACCGATTCCTGGAAATATGGGACCCCTTGTACGCTGCAAGTGACTCATGATTCCTTCGCTATGTGTCCCGCAAATGCCAGAGCGGTGATCCAAATGTGTGCAAATAGCCGTGAAAAGTGCAGTGAATGCTTGTTTCAAATGTGAATAGGTGAAGGAACGGCTTGTTCCTATGAAGAAGCACTGTCTTAAACAACAACGTGATAATGCCGAGAAGTTGCCTCCCAATTCACGTTTATCTAACCCTTACTTTAGGATTTGATATCGCACTTGTCTCACTCATTAACTGAATTATACTCTGTGGGCTCAAGTTTTGCATTTTGTTAACATGACGGTGCATTTCCGCAGGTTGCGTCGATGACAAAGAGCTCGTTTGACATGCTCGATATAACCATGGTTGGCCCACTCACTCTTGCGGTCATCAACTACCTTGGTCTCCTATCTCATCATGAATACCTGTTATTGGTTGTCCTGATTGTGAGTGATGCTATCATGTAGCTACAGTCAAACTTGTATTTGCGGTCACCTCTGTAGAGCAACCACCTGTGTATAAAGGCCACTCTTCATAACCCCGAAATGACTCTTTTTATAGAAATCAACCTGGACAGAAAGGCCATCTGTCTATGAAGGTCAATTTCCTTAGGTCCCCAGGTGACCATTATAGACAGGTTTCACTGTACATACAAAAGCCTTCGCTGTTGTTGTTGACGTATGTGAAGGGGGAGTTTTTAATTTATACGCTTCTTGCTTTGCATTCTCAGAATAGGCCTAATCTGGCTCATTAGAGTCCAAGGAAACTTTTAGCTTTTAAAGTGAATTCATTTTCCAATTAAAGATAAATGATATATTCGAAAGATAAATGATGTATTCAGTTGATTTCTGAGAAGACGTCCACTTTTTTAATTATCGCAAAAGTGGAATCTGATTTACTGCTTTGAAGGAAAAGCGTGATTTTGTAAGGCAACATTCTTGTTTTGCAATTTGAGAATAGTTGCTGAGGCATTTTCTTCAAACTTCTCCTTTATGTTGCTGACACAATTCATAAAGGTATTTACCTGTTGTTAATCAGCACAAATTTATACCACCGCTTTTTGTTGAGTAATTTAATTGCCTTTTATGATTCCTTCTTGGGTTGCCAAGTTCTGACGCTTGTTTTAATGGAGATATCTTTGTCTTTAGATTTTGGTTTGCATAGATCTGGTTTACTATGCTGTGAAAGTTTGCCAAGAGATCTGTCAATATCTGGATATCAATTGCTTGACCATACCGAGCGATATGTCAAAGAAAAAAGATTAGCACCAACGACACTGGTTGCAGCTTCTCCTTTGACTTTTCAATAAAACATGGAATCCACATCATAGGACACAACGCCACGCTTTGTCCTCTTTTAAATTAGTATAACGAGGTTTCGAGGTCCATATGTACAATCAACATCTGATCTAGTTGTCTCCATATTGTTAAAATTGTCGAGAATTGATGACGTCATTGACACAAATAATGCTAATTAATCAGCACCACATTGTCCTCTTTGTGTTCATTGTTTTCAAGACAGTCGTCAAGTCATTACTTGTTCAGGTTATACTTCTTTCTAATTTCTTCCCTCTTCTTTAACCTTTCCTCTGATTTTATCTTTTGCGCTGTCTTCCTTTCTTCAGCTCTCCTTTCTAAATACTCTCTTTGCTCTGCTGTGACGCTGTTGAGAGATTTTAAGATGAAATAGTATTTCAAATAATGTTCAACTCAGCTGCGCACACAGACCAACTCAACCAATTACCTGTCCTAAGAGACCACCTGCGTTAAGAGACCACATTCAGTGGTGCTTCAAGTTGAAACATTACATCTTAGCCTCATTTTCAATTATCTTTTCTAAGATACTGCAATGGTCTTGACCAACTATGTCGGCACTCAGACTGCCAATCAACAACCTTCGTTCGTCGCTATAACTTGTGATCTATCTTTTAATTAAAATTGTATGCACATTGCTCCCTTCTGTGCACCTTATCTCCCAACATCGGCATTACAATTTTCAGAGGTGGACCTAGGATTTTAGATAACCAGGTCATATAATCTGGGGCAGAACCCTAGATGCAAATGGCACCCATGGGAAAATGTGTAAAATCAGAGGCCGTCAAGAGCGCCTTTATAGGCATTTTTAACTGTTGTGTAGCAAAGTGTAGAGTCTGTACAGACGCCAGCTCCAACTGATTTGAAAATGGAATGTACTAGCTAAATTAGACATTCAAATAACAGCTAAAAATTTCATAATTGACAAATAGCAGATTGTTTTTTGAACTACTCATTCAAACAACTAGAATTAGTAATAACTTTCATTTTCAAAACTTAGAGGAGCAAAACAGATGTATACTTTCATTTTTGAAAATTCTGGCATCTCATCATCTTACATTAAAGGAGCTATCTCAGATTTGAGTGTGCTGCTACAGCGGGCATCGTCGTGCCTCTCGACAAACAGTGCTGATTAAATAAATGAATAAAAGAGAGAAAAAAAATGCTACTCTACTCGCATCCCATTAAAATAATAATAATAATAATAATAATAAACAACTCTACAGGGCTAAAATGTGTCCCTTAGGACAAGGTCCTCACGTCGTAGGGAGGATTGAAAAGACTCGACAGTTGGCGATGCCCTTCTGTGACTGGGGATATTGTTCCATATCGCAATGGTTCTTGGCAGGAAGGAATAGCGGAGGACGTCTCAACGTGCGGGTATATGTTTTAGATTTCCGTGCGCTCCTCCTCTTGTCCTGTGGTCGGCGGACTTGATGTGACACCGCAGATCTGGAATGTCGGCAATGTTAGTGATGACTTTGTACAACAGAGTGACTCTTGCTCGTGTTCTCCGTAGAGAGAGCGGCTCCCAACCAAGATCATTTAGCATGGTGGTCATATTGCCATGTTTTCTTTCGGTGTAATTGTTAGTCGCAAATCTGGCAGCTTGTCTCTGGACCCGTTCTAAAGTGTTAATGTGCTGTTGCTGGTATGGATCCCAAGCGGTTGCGGCGTATTTCATAGTGGGCCTGACGAGGGTGGTGTATGCTGTCGCCTTCACTTCTTTGGAACACCATCGCAGATTTCTACGGAGGACACCGACCAACCGTGAAGCGATGGCAGCACATGTATTTATGTGTTCGCGCCAGGAAAGGTCATTGCTT
>OFHS01000967.1:0-22763 GCA_900245855.1 Calvadosia cruxmelitensis
AATGTAATATTAAAGAAATTATGTATAATACTGTATTGCTGTAATGTAATAATAACATACATGCACTTTACAGTAGTTTAATGAGAAAATATTTTATTTTATTGTTAATATTTATTTATTTCATTTTATTTGATCCACTTTAAATTTTAGGTCTACTGCATCTGTCTTCACATTTCCCTCGCTTCCGCATCACTAGTTGATCATTATAATCTTCAACAATAATCCCTGAGTTGTCAGCGAGAGCTTCTATTTTTAAATGCTTTTTCTTGCATTGCGTTGCTCAAGATAGAGCCTAAGATGGGTAAAGATTGCCACGTTGGATGGTAATTGCTACTCTCTGCATTAGATAACGGAATTTTGCCACAAAATTAACTTATACGGAGGTACAGTATATCTCAGTTATTCCAGGACCGACTTGGCTGGAAGACGCTCATATTAGAGCTGCCCACTCCCGAGCCCGAGAATGGCATCTATTTAAAATTAATATGTCATCTTTGGAATTGATTGGATTTCATGCATTTAATGACATAATTATTGGCTATATGATTTGTTTCGGACAGAATAATTATTTGAAATTTCTCATGAAATGGAATCTCATACTGGATCCATCAGTAGTACTTACTTGTATATGTCACCTTGAGGTCATCGATGGCAATGTCATTTGTCACGCCTGTGTCTACCGTTGCTTTGATGACAATCTTAAATAGAAAAAAAAATTATTTGCATCACATACGTACAGACATTTACATAAACGAGGCGAACATGCAGATACACAGCCAAATTATTTTATAAACAACAATATTTTTTTGAATCAAGTAGTAATTTTCTTAGAGAAAGTCTCGTTCTGTGAAGTAAAAATGACGATATTCAGACTCTTTCTTTAATTACTGCATGAGAGGATAACGGCGTGGAAGAGTTTTGTTTACTAGTTTCAAGTTTGCCTTGGATAATTCGCGAAACGTAATAATATATTTTCATCAAACTTTAAAAGGTATGGGCTCATCGTGACAATTAAAACTGTGCATGTACGACATTCGGACTTTATCGATGGTCAACACGAAGCGAGATTCAACGGAAAACATGGCTGCCAATGCGAAGCAGTATTGTGCAGTACAATCAAGCCTGTATTAGCTTCCACCTCTATAGAGCAGCCACCTGTGTATAAAGGCCACTCTTCATAAACCAAAATGAAACTTTCTATAGAAATCAGCCTGGACAAAAGTGACACCTGTCTATAAAGGTCAGTTCCTTCAGGTCGAACAGATGACCATCATAGACAGGTTTCACTTCACAACTGCGAATTACTTTTCTGCATTTGATTGACTCAATGTAATAGCTAAATCTACCTCACTAATCTAATTCCAAACTACAGAATTTACCACTGTCTTTGTCTCTGTTTCAAGCTCAATCTCCTCGTAATTCCAGATGTCTCCTATACTTCCAGATGCAGAAAAAACAACTGTTTCCACGCTTGTGTCGATGTTCCGCAAGCTGACTTCCAGAGATCCTATCATCGAACCGTACATATGGTACCAGAAGGAGAAAACAAACTTTCCAAGTGAAAAAGGGCCTATCTCACGACTTTCAAGAACTGCAGATTCGCCAGTTTCAACAAAAGTTGTTCGTATGTAAGCAAAGTTTCCCCCTGAAAATAGAAGAATTACTAGATGGTGAGAAATCATGTAAATGTTAAAAAGATGAGAAACAAATTACACGCAAGAGGATTTCTTGACTACATCTATCAGTCTAGGGGTAATTACCCCTCACCCATTGCTCCGTGTTTGTTTATCGAAACTAAATGTTTAAATTAACATGTGGAACGCTTCAAATTTGACACAAAATATGCAATTAAAGACACAAAGGGGATTAAATAATAATGAACGATTTGAAACGTATTCTGTATAGATTTGATGTGAGAATCAGATCATAAATTGAATCTCCTTACATCTTCTTGCTTGTCAAAACACGTAAATAATCACCTGATCCAATTGTATGATCTCCATTCTGAGGGCCAGTATTTGGAGTGAAAGTACTTGTACCAGTTACGAAGTCGATTGAATCCGTGGCAGCGTTAGTCCATAGGCAGAAATCGCTGTTCTCAAATGTGCATAACTCCTCTCCTGGAAAGCAAACACGTCTAGGCTTAGCACTATGTCAGAGTAGATTCCAATAGTCTTATTGGCGTTGAGGTCATTGTATTATACAAGATAATAAACAAATAGTAGCTCTATAATGAGCATTCCCTAGTTGTTCGAGTAGTTAACCCTAACCCTAACTCTAACCCTCGTGACCTAAGCTGCAATATCCCTCCACATTTCCCATCCTGAGTTGTGTCTAGCGCATGTTGGAATCTCAGCAATGTTCGCTGCCTAACTTCGTCCTCCATGAATAACCTCATCGTCGTAGCACCAAGACACCAAGATCTTTTTCGTGAATACTTGACTTTGCAATCATCTTTCCTTGCAACAATGTGATGGAAATAGCTCAGCTGCTGGAGTCGTACTCTGCTTAGCTTAGCAGGCTGTGCGACTGTTTGACTTTCTCAAGCACAGTGGGGAGGCATTTTTCTGTTTTCGATCCATGGAATCTGAGATAGGCGTCTCCAACTTCTCATCTCAAGCTCTTCAATATGAGATTCATCTCAATTCGGCGGCAGCTTTCTTTTATCAAAATCCACATCTCATTGTCGTACGGAACTTGTGCAAAGCTCGTGATATTTGCATTTTCTTCTTGAGGACTGTCACCAAGCATGGATCATCCTAACATTTCCGGCAGCTGTAAGTGCATGCGTCGAGAATGCTGAATTCTCATTGACTTTAATGGCCTGCGAACACCATCCAGTTGGGTGTTCGCAGTATTTCGCGCATGCCCAAAAGCAGTAGGTTTAAACCTTTGCGTTCAGGTATGTGCAAACGAGTTCAATAGTAACTCCCTAGTGACATTCCAAACGTACACACAGCAGATTTCTTCTTACATAACATATGTTGAGTCACACTTGGGATAAGTGTCACCCGCCTGGAGTCCCTGCTTTATCTGAGAAATCAAAATGGTCGAAAATGTTCGGCGTCATTTCACTCGAAATATCTACTTTACTAGTGGGCAACATGGTACGTCATGCCAGGAGGGACTAGCAACGTTGGATGTGGAATCGTTGGAACTGGGATGATTAAAAGTGATCTATAAGTGATGTTTACATTCACGCACAGTCATAAAAAGTTATACATGGAAATGTTTGAAAAGCATGGGGCGACCAAGTCCTCACTGCGAGGACGGTCTCTTAAAATTAGGCCTTTGTATTGTGCAAAGTGGATCCTGTTAGTTGCATTTTCTTACTATTGTATCGTAATTATTCCAGGAGTATGCGTTTAGCATCATTAGTGACATATTGATGCTGACCAAGGCGGAGTGCGCCACCTCCGTTTTTTATACACATTTGAAAAGGACAAGACTGCAGCTCTTGTATACTAGGCTAATATTTCAACGATGCTTTCCCCATCTCTTTCACGTGGACTATGAAACTCGATTACATGATCTGGATGATCTGGAGGATCTATAGTTCTATTCCATAGATTTTGCATGGCACAGCCTTCATGAACGTTGCGACAGTTTGATAGTCCAGTCATCGGTCAAGCATGGACATTGTCCAAAGCTATAGATATCAGCGGGTAAGTCTGATACAAGACACCATTTCTTCTTCAACTGTACTTATAGGAGTCTCAAACTCTCTTCCGCAAGAAGAAAATAAACAGAAGAATCATCTCCTTTCAAACCTCCTTTTAAATGCATCAATTTGCAATTGGACCGTGAAGGTTCTTTCCATTTAGTAAAATTCCATTCATCGTCGTCATCTTCCATTTAATTGAAAAGATCGATTCTTAATGAATAAATCATTTACTGCAACTTAAACTATAATAAAGATTGAGCTGTGCGTAGCAATAACATTTTATCCTATGTTCCTTCTGTACTTGTTATTCGGTTTTTTTCAACTACTTGTTCGAACGCATAAACATGATCAATTAATCAATCAATCAATGACGCATGTCAATCTGCAACGTATGCATTTCAAGATCTGTTATCATTCCCTACTTCACCTCAGCTCCTTTACTTAGATCAGATCAAAGCGATGTTCCTAAAACGTGCTCTTGACGCTCATATTAATGCATCCCACACGCTTATGTTCATCTTTGCGGACACGCCGACAATTAATTAATCGCTTGCGCTCGACATCCTTTCTGCGCAAGGTTGCATCAATCTACGTTGCAAGAAAGTACAGGCAACATTTATACATGGCTTTCCTGCAACACTCACCCTTGTTATCTACAGGATGGAAAAGCCAAAAATCTACGAAACAGAAATAGCCCTAATACTCCTTCCTATAAATTACAAAACAACAAAAATTGTGATACAGCAGTCAAATACATTCATGACTATGTACTGTAGTAATAATTCTTGTATTCGTGTAGTCATTAACGAAAAGATATAAATTGTAAAACATCTAAAGAATTTTACCTCGGATGAAGTGTATACACATAATCAATCAATCAATCAATCAATCAATCAATCAACCGTTATCACATTATTAACTGTCCGAATATTTCTTCATAATTATACTCGATTTGTCAAACAACGTGAGTAGCGACACAACATCAAATATTTTGGAATGTGTTAAAGATTGTATTCATGTAGCCAATAGCGCCAGTATTGAAATTGTACATTTAACAAAGAAGTTTTACCTCGATTGATGTGTAAATAAATAATCAATCAATCAATCAATCATTTAATCAATCAATCAATCATTTAATCAATCAATCAATCAATCAGGTGTCCTCGGTGTCCACGCATCTAGTTCTAATACACTCATGTTCTTGTTTACTGACTGTTCTACCTTTGTTCAGGACTTGCAGTATAACTTTCCTTTCATTAAAGACTCTATTGATCGGTGTGTTGCTGAGAGAACTGAAAAATTTAAGATGTCATCAAGCAAGGTTTTGCAGATGCACCAATCCTTCTCTCCTCTGGATGGAAGGCAGCCGACCAGCCTAACAGAAATTACATCGCTAGACTGTCTGTGCACGGATTTCATCATCTGCTTTGCAAAGAGAAAAGTTTCCACATACCGTCAGATCAACGCATCTGCTCGGAATGTGGACAGTCTGCAAATAACCGCTACCATATACTCTTCTGTTGTAACACACCTTCCTATATTAGATTTGCAAAAGATAGAGAAGGAAACATCTCACTGATTTAATACTTATATAATCTTAACGTAATTACAACTGCATTAGTTTTAATTATGTATTTAATTCATTTACTCATCTTGTATATCTTTGTACGAAAATGTTTACCTCGCACGAGGTGGAAATATATTACCCAGATCAATCAATCAATCAATCAATCAATCAATCAATCAATCAATCAATTAATCATTCAATAGCGGTAATGGCGGTAAGACGCGGACAGCACTAGCTGACTGACGAAACATGAAAAATGCGCTCATTTTGAGAGACGAATAGCTTTGGAGTTTCAACATTGCCGATATTAGTGACTGGATATTGTATCATACTACCATTTGGCCTTTTAACGTGTTGGAACCTTGGAGTAGCTCATTTTCAGAACGAAATGAATACATCTGCCCCAATCACGGATCTGAAGAATATGGAGCTTCCCTCAGTGTCAACAACGACATTTGAGTGCAAGTTGCAAAAGAATCGTGTTAACTACGTTACCTTCAAGACTTCACATTCAGATCAATGGAGAGATGCCACTTTGAGATATTTTTCGCCTGGAAATCTCGCCCGATAATATTTCACGGAGCTCACTCCTGATCATGGTACTGTTCGTGGAGAACGCCTCCGAGTTTTCGAAGACAAATCACACCAAACAATGTTCCTATCCTCCATTTATTATTCCTCTGGTTCTACAACTGTGTCTTGCTTGCGTGAATTGCCCGACTTTATTGATACCCATTGCAGAGAAATCTTTGATTTGATAAATCACGATAAAGATTCTCAAACCGCCATCTTGGACACGTGTAAGTGGTCATTCCCCTGCTCGTCCCAGTCTCCCGTTCAAGCCAGGATATCCCCTCAAAGATCGGTTTACTCGGACAATGAAGAGGAGGGAGTACAGTAGATGAATTAAGGAGGGAAATAATGGAGCTGAAGAAAACTGTTACGGAAATTCAGCAGGAAAGGTTAAAACATCAGAAAACAATAAGATCCCTCATGGCTGCAGTAAACTCGTTGACAGAGAAACTTGAAGGTACGATTCAAGGCTCTACAGCAAGAAGTTTTGCTTCTGTCGTTGGTTCGGCATCCGAAAGTAACACTGTAGCACTCAACAGAGCAGTTCTTGTGAAAGAGGTTAGCCGGAAACAGAGCTACCAAAGACAAAAAGCCAATAATATCATACTTTCAGGACTCCCAGAGGATCAAGATGATGTCAAAGCAGTAAGGGATTTAGCCGAAGATGTAGGTGTCAATTTGAAAGACATCTCCATCTCGGTTAAACGTGTTGATCAAACCAGCGACTCTGGTAAGCCCAAGAAGTTGATTGTCACTCTAGACAAAGAGAAGAAGCACGAACTCCTCAGAAAGTCAAGGCAGATGAGATCCATGTCGAGATGGTCGTCAGTTTATATCGTTCCAGACTCAACCAGAGCTGAGCAAGAAGCAGCCTACGCCCTGCGCTGCGATTTGCGCAGACGACGGGATGAACAACCTCTGCCACGCGATGGCAAATACGCCACGGCCGTGTCACTGCTGTTTCAACGCCTGGAAGTGGCAGCGACGAAAGAGACAAATGACTCGCCAAAAGTAGCAACAAAGACCAATTTCACCCCATTCAATGCACCTTTTTCAACTCCCAGTCACTTGGCAACAAACTTCCTTCTTTTCATTCAATTGTATGCCGTATAACAAACGGATCAGACACAAGCAACAGGCAGTGTTCTTGGTCTAGCCAAATCTAATCTTAATAATCAACGAAGCCATATATATACTAAACAGAAAACACAAATACAATCAAAAGGAATTTATAATCTCAGCAAAAGTATAAAGTGATTGCAACGGTGGTTTATTTACAATCGGTGACATCACATTACATCATCAAACTATTTTAGGCAACATATGACATTGTACTTACTGGATTCTACGATATCATTGCTGTTTGTGAGACTTGGCTTCATCCGTTAAAATGTACATATTCCATGATATACCCAACAAATGGCTACTCAATATTCCGTCTTGACTACTAGCAGCATCTCGTTGGTGGTATCCTCATCTTGGTTAAATCTTCTTTGCAGACACTTCAGGTCACCATTGCTCCATCATCCAATGATGTCGAATGCCTTGCAGTTGATGTTATTGATTCGTCCGGCAGCAAGATAAGATTCATCTGTGCCTATCGTCCACCAAATGTATCGGACATTACATCACTCTCATTATTCCAGTATATTACACAGCTCCCCTCGATTTCATTCCCACCTTTGCTATGTGGAGATTTTAACTTACCAGACATTGATTGGCTTTCGTCAACAACAAATCATCTTGCAATTTCTGAAGAATTCCTTTCTTCCTGCCATGAAAACGCGTTTCAGCAGTTTGTGACTGAGCCAACACGAGGGAGAAATATTTTGGACTTAATTTTTTGTAATGATGAACAATCCATTTTCGACGTTGCAGTTTCATCACCGTTTTCAACAAGCGACCATGCATCAGTCTTATTCAAGTTACATTTGGCACCTTTCTTGGATTTCACTGCTCCTACATTTGATTACCCCAAAGGAGACTACAAAGCAATACATCACATACTTTCTACTACAGATTGGGTTTCATTGTTTTCGAACTCTACCAACGCGGACACCGTTTATACCATTTTCCTTCACTTCATAAACACATTAACTGCGGAATTTATACCATTGAAACGTTCGAAGGGTGGTGTAAAAGAATATCCTGTGTATATCAAACGTTTAGTTCGGAAGAAGAAAGCATTGTGGCACAAACGAGGACAACCAAACGGACAAACCCTGTACAAGGAATTTGCCAAGTAATGTGTGGGCAAAAGATCAAACAGGACCCAGAAAGTGCACGAAATCTATTCACCCCAACTCAATCTCTACATCTCACACTGACACACCCTCCAAAAGACAAAACGGAAGAAGTGTTACAATGAGCAAAAAACGAGGTAATAAGACAACGAGGCTAGTCTATGGGGACAACTAGCAATATTCCTGCCACATCCCCTCCAAGATCTCATATAATCTTTCATGTTGATGTGATTAAGGTCTCCTACTTAAACGTAATCATCCAGCCACGCAGCAGGCCATGTTTTCATCTGCCGACGAGGCACTATCCACCTGTAGATGTTCTTCACGTTGATCTTGGATTGGCTGGCGTGAAGCAGCAGGATCCGCGTTCCGTTTTCGGAGGTTAGATACATGGCGAGGGCTATGATGACCATTTACCTCGACTAACACTTTTGTCGATTAAATTACGAGAATAACAATGCCAGCTTTCCACCGCTGGTAGCAGTGAACATGAGCATCGGGCTTTACCCAGACCACTTCACCTTCAGCAAATGTGCATGTTACGGCTTTCTGCTCTACATGAGGCAATGATAGTCGAATTCTTGAGCAGTAATTATAAATTGCAGCAGGATATACTTGTCGTCCCTGAGTAGGCAAGTGATTATACCAATACACAGCATCATCAATGTCAACACCACTTCTTGCAACAAGCTGCTTGATTGTCCGGTGATTCCTTTCGATTATTCCATTGCCTCTGAATCTCCTTCATTTCGGATTCGTCTCCAAATGCAAAATCGCGACGGTCCAAAATCGATAAGGGACAAAACTTTTCATTACAATATTTTGTACGTCGATTGCCAACCTCTTCCAATTCTTGTCAACACCAAGGGAGCCTGAAGACCAACTGGATGAATGCGGATCAATGGCCCGTTAGCTTATAAGTCGATGATTCGGTGCGAGGGAGACAGAGACGACAACATTGCGAGTGGCTTCTCGCCAAGAACTTTGAGCACACTTCGGAAACAAGGGACATAATAGGCTGTCATGGTAGCTGCTCATCCCAATCGAACGGTGATGATAATCTTTTAAAGTAAGATGCTGCAACCCGCAACCAACCAACAACCGGATAAATGCCAACAAGCCTACCACACAGAGAAAACAAATCTCGCTTTGTCAATGCATCAAGGCATAACCCATCCAAATCCAAAGCATTAGCCCTGTACCAAAACAAACAATCTCCTTCTTTAATTACGTCAAGGGCAAGCACATGAACGGTCTCCTCAGCACAGATCTTTTCAGCTGGCTTTGCGATCAGGCCGTATTTTTGCAGATGACGCCGAACACACTCAGCAGAAACGCGTGACTCATCGACGTAAATGTCATCTATATACGAATCGGTGATATCTCTAAGTGTGGAATCCAAGGAAAGAACCTTATTTAAAATCAATGACATTATCATCTGGGCGACATTAAGCCCAAACCCAAGTCTGGTTTGGCACCACACCTGGCCTCGATGCTTCACGGTCTGATATGACGATAGTGATTTGTCCATGGTTAGTTGTAAATAAGCATCTTTTAGATCCATGACTGTACAGTTCGTCCCTTTCTTTTTCCATGAACGTATTTTATCCTTGAAAATATCGCTCGCACTAGAATAAACAGTCACAGACTCATTCAACTCTCTGAAATCCAACACAGGTCGAACCTTTTGCTTATTACGTTGTACTACGGCAAACATAGGGATCAAACCTTTCGCAGGTCCCATGGTGTCTTCATCGTAAGGCAATAAATAACCCTTTTCTACCCATTCGTCAAGCTTACATTCGAATTCCTGCTGAGTGACTCCGTCCTTACGATAACAATCGACCTGATTGTGAAGTATCACTGGTGCGTTTCCATCAATCCATTTCCAAGCAACTGTCCATCTGTTATCTTTAAAACTAGCAGAAAAGTTTTCATCATCGACTTCAATAAATGTCGAAGCTTCTCCTGGAGGAGATAACGGCAGTGCCACAGATCCAATTTCGTCTCCCAAAACGAGCTGACCATCTTTAAACAATTGTAGTCCGCCCATTTGGGTAATCACGTTAATTCCAATTATGGCATCCACGCCAAACAACAATTTCTAAACAACAAAGCATTCAACCATTTCTGAAAATTCACCATATTCCAAAAGCACCTGAGAGCGCTCAACAAGTTTCTCACCAGTTCCATTCATCATGACAATGCGTCTCGTATCCTTATTCTGTTCAAAATCTTTAGCAATCTTTGGCGTAGCAATCACTGAAGTGCATCCCGTGTCGATCAACGCACATGCGGAAACACCATTTAATTTCAATTTGACTTTTAACAATGGCTTCATGCTTCGGGGACGGCAGTCACCTCCGCTGACGATGCAATCCCCTCCGTGTTTTCCGACTGAGCGCAGCCAATCGCCTTGTGCCCGGACTTGCCACATTTGAAACAACTGATCTGTCTATGAAGAAGAACTACGGTTAATCGATTTAGCACGGTTAGGGCAATCCCATATAGCATGGTCCGCTTTGCCGTACACGTGACAACGGTACTGCCGTCCCGATGGTCTTGGTTTTGTATCACTTGCCCCACTTGTACCACTTCCAAAATCATGACTTGCCTTTCCGACGGCAACTACTTCCTGCGTCGTCCTCACATCTTCGAGCAA
Source organism: Calvadosia cruxmelitensis (assembly GCA_900245855.1). NCBI lineage: Eukaryota > Metazoa > Cnidaria > Staurozoa > Stauromedusae > Kishinouyeidae > Calvadosia > Calvadosia cruxmelitensis. Next base: position 10,710 of record OFHS01000967.1, read on the forward strand.
AACTCGCGCTCGGGCAACCAAAGCCTCGTCAGTGGGCTCTATCATTATCTTCAGCTGTTGACCAACTACATCAGGGATCTTGATCCTTGAAGTCATATTGGCCCGTTAGCTTGTGGGCAAAAGATCAAACAGGACCCAGAAAGTGCACGAATTTTATTCACCCTAACTCAATCTCTACATCTCACACTGACACACCCTCCAAAAGACAAAACGGAAGAAGTGATACAATGAGCAAAAAGCGAGGTAATAATACAACGAGGCTAGCCTATGGGGACAACTAGCAATACTCCTGCCACACAATGTAAGAAAAAGATTGGAAAATATAAGGCCAATGTGGAGCGTCGTATTATCAAAGAGAAGAATCCTCGGGCTTTTTACTCCTGTTTTTACTGTGGATGACGGAATTTTACCACACCTTGTTCCTGATTTCTTATCTTCCGTAGATAATGTTCTTTTTGACCCTTTGGACGTTTATTTTTCCATCAACAAATCTAAAGGTAAATTGTCTGGATCGCCTGATCACATCCCAGCATATTTCTTCAAACAAGTGGCAGACGCAATCTCATACCCATTATCATACATTTTTACTTCATCATTTATGTCAGGAGAGTTGCCTTCTTTTTGGAAGACTGCCATTGCTTGTCCGCTTTTAAAGAAACCCCTACGAAATTGCCACAAAATTATCGACCTGTATCCCTTACCTGTGTGCCATGTCGCCTTATGGAGAAGATAACCAAAGCAGAACTTTTATCTTTCCTACTTGAAAATAATGTTATCACGCCTCATCAACATGGATTTCTCAAGAACAAGTCAACTACGTCACAGCTCTTATAATCCATTACCGACTGGACCGTAGCCTTAGAGGCCAAAAACTGTGTGGATGTTATATACATCGATTTTGCAAAGGCCTTTGACAGTGTACCACATGATAAATTACTTCTGAAGCTGGAACATTACGGCATCAAGGGACACCTACTTCAATGGATTGCATCGTTTTTATTTGACAGACGTCAACGCGTCAGAGTAGGCCAGTCATTTTCTGAGAGTCGTCCTTGCACCAGTGGTGTTCCTCAAGGCTCCGTTCTTGGTCCGTTACTCTTTTTGCTGTATGTGAATGACATCCCAGAGACACTCCATCCCACTTCTTCTAAACTCTTTGCTGATGATTTAAAGCTTTACTCCGTATTCAAGCTTGATGATCAAAACCTCTCCTGCAACATGTCTACAGCACTATCAAATTTCAAAGCTTGGTGTGAACGTGCGGCCGGAGGTCAACCGCAGTCGCTACTTGATTTCACCATCGGGTGCTGGAATGTCACTACACTACAACCTCTGCTGGCATCTCAGGAGGTAGAATATGTTATGCGTGATTACCAGTATGATTTGGTGTGCCTGAGCGAGACACATGGGATAGGAGAGGAAGTGGACCTACAGGGAAGGCTGCTTCTGTCAGGAGGCCCAAAGCGCTACGCCGGAGTGGGCATGCTGCTGTCAACGCGAGATAAGGCAGCTATGTCATCATACCACCTAATCAACGACCGACTCATGGCGGCACGCTTCAAACTCAAGGGCCCGGGAGCACTGCTCGTACTAGCCGTGTATGCTCCGACGTCCCAAGCCTCTGCTGAAGACACAGAACACTTCTATGAAACGTTGAATGGTTGGCTGAACGAACACAAGCGGAGAGTTGATCATCTTGTGATGGCGGGAGACTGGAATGCAAAGCTTGGCACTGAGCGCACAGAAAATGACGTCATTGGACCCCATCGATTCGGAGAAAGGAATGAAGGAAGTGAACATCTTATTGACTTTGCAGTGGAACATCAACTAACAGCTGCTCACACCTGGTTCAAGAAACGTAGACGTCTGCACAAGATCACCTGGATCAGCAGGGCTGGGAATGCTAAGAACGCATTTGACCATGTCATGGTTGATCGAAAGATGAAGACATGGCTGTATGACTGCAGGTCATTCTCTGCTAATTTTGACACCGACCATCGCCTTGTACTATGTAATCTGAAAGTGAAGCTTGCAAGTAAGAAAGCGCAGCCAAAGCAGCCACCTAAGCCAAACCTGGAAGCACTGAAAGATGCAGCGTCCTACAAGAAATATCAAAATATGGTGGCAGCAACACTGACTGTAGAAGGGCAACATACCATGGAAGAGCTAGTAGATGAAATGCATGAAACTTCACTCAAAGTTTGCGGACTGTCCAAGCACAAGCACAAGAATCCCTACATTTCCACCAAGACGATGGAGCTCATTGACAGGAAGCGTGCAGCGAGAGGCACTCCGGACTTCAAGCCCCTGCAGAATGCTGTGAAGCGGGCATGTAAGAAGGACTTGAAGGACTGGCTAAACAGAACCCATGCTGCAATGGACGAAGCCTACAAGAAGCATGATGCTCGGACCTTATTTGCACACGCGAGAACGCTGACGAAAGGTAAAGCAAAACCACCGGCATGTATAAAGAACGCACAAGGCAGCGTGCTGGACGAGGACCACGAGCTTGATCGCTGGCACGAGTACTCCAGGGAGCTGTTTGGTTCAAGCCTTGTGAGGCCACGCCTTCCTGTGGAAGACTACAAGAGCGAAACCACACCAACAAGAGAAGAAGTGAGAAAAGTAGTCAAGAAGCTGAAAAATGGTAAGGCAACTGGTGCAGATCAGCTTTCAGCAGAATGTTTGAAGGTGGCGTGTGACGATGAAGTTATCTTTGAATGTTTCTTCCTTGCGGTGTGTGAGATATGGGTGAAAGGCGAATGGCCAACACGCACTACTATATCCAACTACTTGGCTCTCTTCAAGAAGGGTGACAGTGGCATCTGTTCAAACTACAGAACTCTGGCTCTCATCTCTCATGCCAGCAAGGTGGTATTGTACCTTATACAGCGGCACCTTATGGAGGCAGCCACCACGTTTGTCAGTCCTACGCAATATGGCTTTCTGCCTGGTAAGTCCACGCTAGACGCGATCACCCGACTAAAGCTCATCAGCCAAGCTCGTCTGGCTGTGAGAAAGCCATTGCACATGGTGTTTGTCGACTTCAAGAAATCATTCGACAGTGTGCGTCACGAGAAGCTGATGGCAACGCTACAACAATCTGGAGTTCACCCAGATGCTATTCACCTGGTCAGGCAGTTATATGCCGCAGCAAAAGGATGCATAGCATGGAAAGGCCGTGTATCAAAACTGTTCGATACTCCTTTCGGGGTCAGGCAAGGATGCCCTATATCTCCAACCTTATTTAATACCTACACCGAGGTTATGCTACGCCAGTGGTACGAGAAGATCAGCCGTCTGCGATTTCCAGACGTACAAGGACATGCTTTTGCCGAACTCCGATACGCCGATGACCTCGCTCTCTTAGCACTGTTAGCCCACGACGCACAGGAGATGCTTGCAGCTCTGGGTGAAGTAGCAGAAGATTTTGGCCTGCGGTTGCACCCAGGAAAGACTGAATACCTGGCAGTAACTGATGCTCCTGCTGTCAACGCAACCGACACGGTATCCTACGAAGGCCAAACTATCAATCGAGTGGAATCCTTTGTCTACCTTGGCTGCACCATCAACTCTACGATGGATGATACTGTCGAAATCCGCAAACGAGTTGTCATAGGAAAGCAAGCTATCCGTTCAACACCTTACTTGAAGCACGTATCAACATCGCCACCAAGCTGCAGGTAATCCGCGCTCTCGTGCTATCCAAGGTACTGTATGGCAGCAGCACATGGACAATGAAAACAGCGGATGTACAACGGCTTGATGCGTTTGGTAGGTCAGTCTGGAGAGAGTTACTGGGCATCAGTTGGCGAGACCATATCTCAAACGCGGAGCTGGATAAGCGAATCGGGAATCGCTGGTGTTTCCACGCATGCGACGTCTTCCGTAGGCAATCCTCATGGCTGGCTCATCTGGCAAGACGTGGAGGTTTGGAACGGGATCTGTTCAGAGGGCTGCCAGAGGAAACAAGAAAAGGCCCTGGAAGACCACGAGCACGCTTTGCAAGCGCAGTTGCTCGGCTGTGTGGCGAGACTGTAGAAGGCCTGCTGGACCATGCAATTAACCGAGTTGCTGTGGTAGAAGCACAACAAGCAGTTGATGTCCGCCGATCTGTTCGGATTGGATCGATAGAGCGCCGACGGGCATTTGGCCCACGACGAAATTAGAAGGTGTGAACGGTGGCATATGAAGGTGGCTTCAGAAAAGTGTGCCGTACTGTACCTTGGACGTGGAAATCCTTGCAGCATTTACAAAATAAATAAAGCTGAACTACCCAAAGTAACATGTCCCATTCGTGACCTTGGAATATACATATCGCCTGACTTGAAATTTCCCCATCATTGCAAGATGATCAGTCAGAGAGCAAGTGCCATTTGCAACTATATTTTAAGATCTTTTCAGTTATCTGATCCACGCCATCTTGTGACAGCATATAAAGTGTATGCAAGACCCGTTCTGGAATACGCCACTGCTGTTTTTAACCCCTACTTACAAAAGGACATAGACAAACTTGAGCGAGAACAACGGACGTTCACCAGAAGGGTGTTTGGTAGGTGCTTTCGAGGACAGCAAGACGATGGCTACAAGAGCAGAATGTCGATTCTAGACCTTGACTCCCTTGAGCACCGCCGAGGTATCAATGATTTAATTCTATTTTTCAAAGCTGTGACATGTAAATCAAAGATTAGTTTGCCAAGCAACATGACACCATTGTCTCTCACCATGCGTGGGCACGACAAGCGGTTTTATGTACCCAGTGCGTCAATGAACGTTGGACATCATTCCTTTTTCAATCGTGTTGTGCGGTTGTGAAACGATCTGCCGCAAGATGTTTTCGACGCATCGAATGTCTTTGTTTTTAGAGAAAAGCTTAAATTGCTAGACTTTTCAAAATAGCAGTTTCTTATTCCGTTTAGTGTAAGCGCACATGCATGCGCCTTCTATTTTTGTAATCATTTTGTTCATAATTGTTCAAATAAAGACACGTATCAATCAATCAATTAATCAATCAATTAATCAACCAATCAATTGACCTATCAATCAACCAATGGATCATTAATAAATCACAAAATAAATTGAAATATCACATAACTAATGTAATAGATGGAATTGCATATAATGACTGTGTTTTCACTCGTCATTTGTATTTCAAGCAGCTAACTACAAACGTTATTTGACAAATAAAACTGTGCTAGTTCAGGACGAAGATAGTTGTGCCTCACTACACACTCACCTCCTATTGTCACTGCACATGATGCATATGGTGGCACAAATACTGCATCGTAGAGTGTGGTGCTGCTCAGTAAGGCTGAACCAACAGCTGAACAAACAGGGGTTCGAATACCTTCGAAAGTGCACATTGAAAATGGACCTGGCAAAAATCAAACAAAATGAGATCACTAAACATTCGGCGTGTACAAGATGTTGCTTACTTGAAATCTCAAAACATCTTTCAAAGTTTGCATTGGTGCAAGCGCATTGCCATATAATATCACACGCACCAACACCCACGGAAATCATGTCCATTGCCAACTCGCATTGCTGAACGAGGTCCCGTCGTCAACCCGAAAAGATGTGAGGTTGGCCAGAGCGAAATGCGTCTTCTCAGATGCCACATTTCCTTTTACAGCATCCTGCCTATATCTGACCTTCTCGCAGCCATAGCCGGCTTCACACACCGATAATTCAGACATCCTTCGGTGAATCATACGGCCACCTGATATATACGGTCGCCTTATCTTGCAATCCATAGAAAGTCCTTTTGGAGGAGGTTGGCGATCTACCCAAAACATTAGCCATTGGAATTCGCTCTGGAGAACAACAAAGATCAGCATACGCCACGCCAAAGCAGGCAACATTAGAGTGGCAATACCCGTACATTGAAGCCCCTCATTAGTGCTATGTTATAGCATCTGTTTTCAAACATAAGCTTGTAACGATCTATTATGTTCCGATACTGGATACTGGCTATGAAAAAATACGGAGAACGTACTTCAATTAGCCAATCTATTTCTTCTTACCCGTTGTATAGCATGATGCATGGGCATTTATTGCACACCTCTTCACTTGGAACATCTCTTTACCAAAGCACTGCTGTCGACAATGGAAATAGTACGAATTCAAATATGGTGATCTTGAAGTACTAAGATCCATGTCTCGTTGTCGAAATCGAAGCCTTCTTCCTGGGCCACATGGAGCTCCAGTTAAATCTACGTGAACTGCCGTACATGCACTCCAATCGGACCACACAGTATACGTTGGAGTCCATGGGCAACCTGAATTGTAATCAACGCGAGAATGTTTTGCATATTATACTGTGATGTAAATATTTGAGAATTGAAATAAAAGAGTATACGAAAACACAAATCTCAAAGCTGGATCACAACATTTGATCCAGCTGATTTTTTATTCGAGAGTTTAAAACAATAGAAAGTCAGAAATAAATAAAAAAACTCAATCTAACATGCAAATACAATAATATACTTAATTAAATAAATACCAATCCAGCTATAAACCGAAATAGGACAGAGGCTAGAGCAGGTACTGATCGCTAACCAAGCTAGTATTGGCAATTCCTGTTCTTTCAATTTCAACTGTTTGCTCTGCTTTGCTCGCGCGTGTGACAGAATCCATTTTGAAACACAGTAATCTCGCATCAATAGGTCTGTTTTCTACTGAAAATTGTTCGTTTTGAAGCTGGTTTAGCTTGAATTTATGGGTCACTGTAATTGGGAGACATTTCTACTACTTTAATCCAACGATTGATAGCCTGCCTTCAAATAACAACATCCACAGTAAAACGCACACCAATCGTTGGGATTGAAGCAGCGAATTACTGGTTGGGCTTTCAATAGATATGTTTATTATACTATTGCCGGTAATCATACTTACGACTCTGATGTTGATAGATGGAATTCCCTTGTACAATAACAATATATGTCAAACACAGACAAACAATCGGAAGAAGGCTAGACGACATTTTGGTTAACTTTCACTCCGTGATTTAAGAAACTGCTCCAGAAGAAGTTACACAACAGCTAATATGCTTTGAAGTTTCTTTTTGTAATTTTTGAAGTGAATAATCCATCACGCACATATCTGTTTGCAACTCAGCTGGATACCTCGAAAATTTCAATAGGAATGCTCCGATCGCTGAACAGTCCAAAAGTTCAGTGGATCACGATATCAACATCTCATCAGTGTGTCCAATAGCAACTGGCAAATATTTCACAAACACAATCTACAGTTGACACGTGACGGAAGTTACACCTAGAGCGACTTGACGAGTGAGACGAACACTGAAACTACAACAGGGAGTCCAATCTACCACATCACCCCGTTAAGGCTGAGAGTAATCAAGCCCCATGAGAGTAGCGTTGCGGGGAACGGTGATGACGAGCAGGATACGAACGGAAAGATGCAGGGGTAGGGGCAGATTCATCGTCAGCGACTGAAGCAGAGTCAGAGGCGGTAGCATCAGAGCCATCGACATTAGGTGGTGCAGCTCCATCGGGCGGGTTTGAATGTTTTCACCAATTCTGTAGTCTGCGATGACGGGACAACGCAGGGGGCGATTTAGCAGCAATTCAGCAGGAGATTTGCCTCCACGATTAGCAGATGAACGATGTACGAAGAGAGCCTTTTGCAGAAATCGATCAAATGAGACCCGTATAGACGGAGTCCAGGCTTTCATGCCTCGTTTGATGGTCTGAACGGCACGCTCTGCCAAACCGTTAGATTGGGGATGATAACAAGGCGTATCAATCTTGTTGTAGCCAGACACGGTGAGCCAAGCCGTGACATCCTTCGAGAGGAACTCTTGGGTGTTCTCTGAAACTAAACAATTAGGAATGCCAAAGCGAGAAAAACAAGCGGATAATACTTTGATGACGTCCGGAGATTCGCGGGTGGGACATCGCACAGCCTGGAGCCAACCAGTGGCAGAGTCCGCCAGGATTAGAATGTTGCCAACAGTAAGAACATACGCCCAGTCAATGTGAACACGTTGCCAGACACTAACAGCGGGCCATGTATGAATTGACGACGAAACGCGAGGGCGAAGCTCGTTGCAGCGCTGACAGCGATTGACAAAATTTTCGACATGATGTGACATGTTGGGCCACCATGCGGAGCTTTGAAGAAGGCGACAGGTAGCATGGCAACCAGGGTGTGTCGTGTGAGCAATCTGCAAGGCACGCTGACGGAGAGAGGGAGGAATATAAGCGACTGAGCAGCGATGTAGTAAGTCATTGTGCACAGTCAAATGGGCACGACTTTGAATGAACGTACATTCTGCTTCGGATAAATTAGACCAATTATCCGAACGCAAACGGAGCAAAACAGAAGATGTCACAGGGCACAGGTGTTGGGCAGCCTGCAATTCGTCGGCAGCGACAATGGGCGCCAATAAGGCGTCATCGGTGGAGCACAGCAAAGAGGCCACGGTGTCTTCGGCAGACGGATAAAGCCTGGTTCCCATTTTGACCGGGAGCTGCCGGCGATCACCGGCGGTGCTTTCCGCAAAAATCAAACATGTTTGATTTGCCGGCGATCACCGGCGGTAAATCAATCCCACAAAACACTGCAATGGCTAGATCCTAGGCTATTTCGGCTGACTCCAAAGCGGGCCAAACTTAAATCTTCAACATTTTCACCTGCTTCCACACGTTTTTCGACGTTTTGATAAAGTTACCACCTTTACGTTTTCCGTGTTTCCATTCGACGCCGAAGAGCAATCAATAACAACAAGTGCTCGCCTGCCTTCGCCATTTTGAAATGCTAGAAAATTGTGTTTGTGCAGGCGCCGTGAAGTGACGATGTGCTATAATCACCGGCAGTCAATTGAAATGGGAACCAAGCACCGGCTGCAGCCGCCGGTGACCGCCGGTGATCGCTGGCAGCTCCTGGTCGAAATGGGAACCAGGCTTGAAATGAAAAACGGCATCGGAAAGGGGAGACAAAGTGTCTGCAACGGCAACATCCTGGCCAGTCTTGTAGGCCAACTTGTAATCGAATGCCATCAACTGAATGGCCCAACGAACGAGACGAGACTGTCTTAGGGACAGCACGATCACAGGCAAATAAATACTCGAGTGACTTGTTGTCAGTAATTAGGGAGAATTTACGGTCTAATAACAGTTGGCGTAAACGCTGCGTACACCAGACGATGGCCAGAGCTTCACGATCCGTCGCGGGATATTTTTGCTCGGCCGCGGTTAACGCCTTTGAAACATAGATGACAGATTTACCCTCTTGGGTTAAGCAGCTGCCAATGGCTGTGAGTGACGCATCGCATGTAAGCGTCGCTTCCTTGTCAAGAGAATACGGTTGCAGAAGGGGTTTCGCTGCCAGCTCGGATATAATGAGGGTAAAGGCCGTTTGACACTCATCCGACCAGGAAAACCTCACGCCAGCACGACACAAGGCGTTGATGGGGACAAGTTTTTGAGCAAAAGACGGAATGTGCCGACCGAAATAATTCACAGTACCAACGAAAGTCTCAACCTCTTTAACATTGCGAGGCGGCTGCAAATTTAAAATTGTGTCAATGTTGCGGGGATCGGGCTGAATTCCGGCAGCTGAAATCAAAAAACCTAAGAAGGGGACTTTTTGTACGAACGAGACACATTTTTCCTTATTAATCGAGAACTGTTTTTCTTTGAAACGTGTCAAGGCCGCATTCAGGCGTTTTTGCTACTGTTCACGAGATCGCCCAAATACTAAAACATCATCTTGGTAGATAATAAGGCCATCGAGGCCATTAGTAATATCATCGTCTATGACTTGTTGAAAAATGGCCGAGCTGTTTTTCATAGCCATCTGTAACCGTGTCATCTTAAACAAGCCCCGGTGGGTGTTAATTACAGATAATAACTGGCATTGTTTATCCATCTGGATTTGCCAGTAAGCATTCTTGAGGTCAATTTTAGCAAAAGAGGTGGCACCGTTAAGCTTAGTAAATATCGATTCAACATTAGGCAAAGGGTAAGCTTCCGACAAAATGTTATTGTTGATGTGGACTTTAAAATGCGCACACAAACGTAACTGGCTGTTGGGTTTACGAACCCAGACAACCGGCGAGGCATTTTCAGCGCCGCCCGACTCTAAAGAAACAACGCCAGTCTTAACAAGCTGATCGAGCTCGGCATCAGCTTTTTCTTACAACGGTAGTGGCGCGGCACGGGCCTTACACAGCGAAAACTGTTTTTGGGCCCTAGAAATTTTTTCTTATATTTACAGAAAAATATGTCAAATCAACAACGTAAAACTTTTTTTCTTGTTTTAAGGGAGAAAATTGTTGAAACAAGAAACGCTTCCAGAGCTATAAATTTCTCGAGAACCTGTTGTTGAAATGTCCAAGCTGCAATACAGGCTGGCGTAAACCTGAATCGAAGTAGGAAGCCAACACATATACTAGGGACTATTTCGACTCTCTCGTGAACCCATCTTGTTGCAAATTAGAACAATTCGTTAAGTCAACCACCTGCCTTTGCTGCGCCATCTTTAGCCGTGTTCAATACTGCGCCTATTTCCCAAGAGGAACTTGAATCGTACCTGCGGGTTATGAGGCCATTGGCAGCACCGGATCCCGATGCAATCCCTATGATCGCTCTTTGCTTAAACAGTACTCAGCGTAATTTATACATGTCCAACGCGTTGGTACTAGAACGTTCTTCTTCATCGTTAGAGGGAAATTTTAAAGCCAAATTATATAACAGATAAAGGTTGATTGGTTTTGATGATGAAGATAAGCTCATATTTGTAAGTGACCTCCCAAGGGACCAAGGAACGATAAGAGCTCTCTTAGACAAGAGACCTATATGCTGTTTTACCCTTCAAGGGACAATGTGAAAGTGGTCTTTTAATACAGGTGGTCGTTAAACACAGGTGGACTGCTGAGCTATATTGAGCTGTCAATTTGAACTAGAGTAATATTTTCCTCAAAATGTTTAAGCCTGAAATGGCTGGTCTCATATGTCCTTTTAAAGAATCGTCCTTAGATTAAACTTTGTAACATGAACTTCTATGGGTTACGGTATGGTAGAATCATATCGGAAATATTTTTATGAACCCAGCTCGCATCCTTTCGTTCTGCCTTTATACAACGTTTCTCACTAAAGAGATCATGTGAAGTATGAAGTGTTTCTTCCAAAGACCAAGGTGCATATTACATGAAGAGTGAAATATATGGGCTAACAACGTGTCTAAACAAGTGATTAATATAAAACATGCGTGTGCGATTTATCACAGAGACAACTTTCTCGTGTTGATTATCGTGCAAGGTGAAGCTATTCCAAGTCAATCGACAGCAAGGCATTGGCAATTCAGGTAGTATCTGTTGTGGTTCCGAATCTGAACTTTTGAGATTACGAAACGTGATTAACAGGGTCCTTCTGCGATGCCAACGTCGTCGATTTCACCGCCAGTGAAGCCAACAGGGCTAGAAGTCACCTGAGGTACCATGATCAAGCCAACCTGTATAAAGAAGGTGTCAATCAATGGTCACCACATGGACACGCCTGTTTTCAGCTTTCGATTTTGTTTTTTGTGTGTTTTTGTTCTCCTCTTATATTCGTTTTCATTTTAATTTACCATTACTCTAGTATTAATTCATGGACTTAATTTACATGTTTAAATTGCCAAAAATGATCTCTTCACATGTAATTTAATGCTCGTATTTTGTATTTGTAACAATGTTTAGCCTCATACTTTGTAAATAGTCTCCCAAATAAACAGAAGCTTTCAGCTTACGGGATGACCATCACATTATCTTGTACTTTTAATAGCAAAATTGTATTAACTTTTATCTTCTTGTTTACGTTTTGTATAATATTTTCCTATCACTGTTACTATGACACTATAATCGATCAAAGCCACCTTCGTACAGAGGCCCATTTTCAGAACATTGAACCATTCTTCGTGACTACGTTGTGAGCTTACTGACTCGACAATTGCAAGAAACTGAACACTTGATATATACTGTTGTGTGATATAATTACGAGCTAGCCTTGACTTACGAGCTACCAGCTTCCGTCCCTTCTCCGGGGGGGG
>OFHS01000968.1:3959-16898 GCA_900245855.1 Calvadosia cruxmelitensis
GACATCATCGACGCCGCAACCAACCGACAACCCATGCCTAGCCCAACGCGTCGCAGTCAGATGGTGCTACGTAGTAGTAGAAGACGTGACCGCTGTGAAGCGCCATTCATGGCGTAAGGCGTCAACATGATAATGATGATGAGCAAGTACTTTGCTATCACGGGGCTGTCACAGGACGTAGAATGTTGTGGAGATGAACAGACGAATACATACCACAGACATATCTCGTTTGTTAATAAAGGAAAATGATTACTTGAATGTCAATAAATCGATGAGAACACTCGGACACTAATCACCATTCGATGGTGTTAATATTTATAATAATTATAAGCGGTCATCTCATGAAAAAGCCGTCCTTCTTCCTCTTAATTAAGTTTACGGTATGTCTACAAAACCGCCTCTCTTGAAATGATAAGACTTCGCGGTTAGGTCGTTAGGACGTCCTGTGTTTACTGGGGTGTTGACTAACAAATAACAGATCCTATTCGAGTACTGGCCAAGGCAAGAAAGTATAAGATTAGTCAATATCGTCAGAGATTAATTATATGGTTGTACTAAATCAATACGTAGACACTTGCCTAGCAAAATTCAGTCTATCAACATATATACACGTACAATCAAACGTGTACTAACCACCACCTCTATAAAGTAGCCACCTGTATATAAAGACCACTCTTCATAGCCCCAAAATGATACTTAACATACACAACGATACACAACATTTCGATACACAACATTTACGATACACAACATAACGATACACAACATTTCCATTGAAATCATTCAACCTGGACAGGAAGGCCACCTGTCTATAAAGGCCATTTTTCTCCGATGATGATGATGATGGCAGGGTGTCGATGGCTGTTGGTTCTCAAAGAGCTTCTCCGCCCGTTGACAGCTGTTGTATTTTAAATGCTTCCTTGGGTGTTCACAGGGCCACACACCTTCCCACTAGCTCACCGACAAGCTGGCCATGGAACAGGTGGTACAGGTTTTTATTGTGCCACTAGCAAACATCAAACCTTGACGCTTCTTCATTTGCTCGATCAAACTCAAATACCAAAATCCAGCTTTGGGATCAGCTGAAACGTCAGCCATGGATGTCAGATCATATTAATCTAGATGACAGTCAGGTTCATCAGCCCTAGCTAAGTGTCGATCCACGGTGCATAGCTTGAACGTGGATGACCTCCTGGCGTTCATTTCTGTCTTCTGCAGTAATTTCAAATTGCATTCCAGTCTGTTATTAATTTGAGTGCTTGCAGACTCATTAAAAATTAATCACATCAATCGTTAATTAATTGCTTTTTGCAACAGGAATTTACAAAAGTAAAATGTGAGCTCAGCTCTTTTGAGAAATGTATTAACATTTCTTGCATAGCCGTGTTCAACACGATGTTAAGAAGTATATTTGCAATAACAATAACATTTTGTAATTACGTACAGTACAATAATATTAAAAGGTAGTACATAGTAACCTTTGTATTATCCCATTGTAATGATGATGATAAACCCAGCGGCTTTATTGCATCACTGAACAGAGAAGCATTGTCTGGTACAATTGCGCATGCGCTGTGATTATTGTTATATTTGTTGGTTTCGTTTCGTTCTCCGTTCAGTTTCTTTCTGTTCGTGACAGACTGCGTGTACAAACATGGCGGCCGTCCACAACAAGAGAGTTGCCACCGATCTACCACAGAATACCAAGCATTCTCTTGTTAAAAAGGCCCCAACATATGACCCAAGGTATGTTACTGGGTGTATTTTCTGCAGGAAATGTGTTGACTTTATTTACTTGTCGCAGAAGCGTTGGTTTTCAGCGTGCATCTCGTTGTTCCTTGAGACCAATGAATTTGATTAGTTTCTAGTCAGTCGGCTTATAAACTTTGAGGAGGGAAGTTATATAGATTCTCCAATTATTTCCTTGGGCTTACTGCATTGAGTAGGCCCTGGCAGGTAGCTGCTTCGTTCCACCTCTCCGCTGCCCTCGCCACATCATAGCCTACGCTTTGATGGCTGGCACAATTTGTTGTCCTTCTTCCACTTAACAAATTTGCCAAACATGCTACATGCCTTGGTTGCTTCCAAGTTCCAACGTAGGTTTGCACGCATAGCATGAAGTCAGAAGGGCTCTTTCATGCAAAGCGATCTTAATCCTCGACGCTAAGTTGAAAAAAAGTCTGAAACATGATGTGCAAGATATTGATGTCATATTTCTCCTTTGATTAGGAAAATAAATAAATTCAATTTTGAAGATAATGAAATGTTTTGATGGGGAAACCGAAATCAGAGGCAGTCGTTGACGAGAAAGTAGCAATCAGTGGCCTTTTTAAATGTTATTTGCCGTTTACGGTCAGATGAAGTCGCACACTGTCGCTCAGTGCCCAAGACAGGTTTCATAATACGATTCCAATGTGCACAGTTTAATTTCCTTGCGTGGTGTCTAGAATTACTACGACTTATAAGTTGCTGGCCTATTTTCCTGCACTACCTTGCACCTCGTGAAAAGATGATGTGCTATTTCAGAATTAATTATTTGCCAGCGGATAGCATGATGGTAAGTAGGCGTGTCGAAACTCGGATTGCTCGTTGCTTGGAAAGTTTCGGCACTGTCAATCGAAGTGGAGGATTACGTGGTTGCGTTGCGTTCCACGTAAATCAATTGGCAGGCAGCCAGCTGTTGCACCTCGGAGAGATAACAGCCGTTCTTCAATTTGTTTTGTAAGAAACTGTGGATCATGCTCCGTTCTCGTTGGAATGTTGCCAATTCGTTTACTGGTAGGAATAGTAAGATATATGGTGTCGGTCTGTCAAGTATGTGGCGTTCCAGACAGTTCAAATTTCAAGTCGTTTCCAGCGCCTCAAAGTTCATCGAACTTTTCAACACCACAAGCGTTTTGCACACGTGTGTGCTGGTATAATTGTCTGTTAAGAACATGTATGTATGAAGGTAGACATGACTGTATTTATGTATGTACGTTTCTCTGTGTGTTTTGTATCGAAGTGTTTCGCCTTCCGGATCCGGACGTCAATTTCCAAATGATCGACGTCCGGATCCTCATTTTCACGCATCTTTTACAAGAAATGAGGCCGAGGGACCAATGTGCGACTTGTTTCATATTTGAATGATTTGAGGTTGTTTCGGCCTGCGACTTCTCATGGTGTTTCTTGAAGCGTTTCTTTTATCGCTGTGCAGAGCTGTTGTTATGTATTTCTTGTGAAATCTTGATCAACGTGAATGTACTCCTTGAGCTGTTTGCTGCCACACATTATTATCTCGTTACAAGGGAGAGTCACAACTCACAAGATTGCTTTGCGATGTATGCTGTGCAACTACGCGAGTCTCGCACGTACAGCTACAAAATTATCTCATTATCTGCCTTCGAAAAGCACTTTTTAACATCATCGAAAGATGAACAGTTGATAATTCCTTACTGGAAAGCTCGTTTTTCGTACGACGAAGATTATGCCAGGGAAGTGTAGTGTTACTTCAAAGTTCAAGCTTACTCCACGCCAAAACCCGGGATTTTAACAGTGTTTAGTACCAATTATTCAGATTTCCGTAACTTGTGCCACGCCAACCACGAAGTTATAGTAAGCTTTAAGCCGAACTTCTTCGGCATAATTTACAAACTTTCCAGTAGGACAAGAACAGAGCAGAGCAGAACCGAAAAGCATGCTCCGCGGTCACAAAAACGAACACTGCACAGGCGCGCTCTACAATGGCCTCATTTCTTGTAAAAGCTGCGTTAAAATGAGGATCCGGACGGCGAAACACTTCGTATAATTATGTTTAATTGTACTTGATAAAAAGATAGATATCAGTATATTTAAGACATATAAACACCTCAATACAATTTGGGGCTATAGTATACTACAGTTCATTACAGCTAAACATGTTTTATTTCAAGCAGGTATTTCTTGCTGTGATGTCTGTCTGTCTGTCTGTGATTGTGTGGTGTTATGTGATGTAACTAAAAAGCTACATTGAACACCGTTCACCATGTTCTCCAAACCACTCTGTTAAATTGACCATACCAAGCGCCTGTTTTTATGAAAAGAAGTGATTTTAGCTGTTGAAAAGCATGCGGGTAGATTGTGGATACTAACGATAATCTTGCAACAGCGGAATTGCACAACTCTCATGTCATCTTTTGTTCAACTAGATAGTCAAATGGGAGCAAAACGATCTTAAGCCGCGGTTGTTGTTGTTGTGAGACTTCAGACAACGACACCATAGTTGACCTTGTCTCGATTGAAGAGACAGTCGAATTTTTAATATTTCGCTCCTTGGGACGACAAGGATCTGTTTAATTTAGATTACGTGGTTATTGACGTTCTATATAATTGTTATAGGGTTTGTATCGGAGAAGTTGTAGGATCAAAATTTGAAACTATGCGTTTCGCCGATGATGGAACCTTCCAGCGAACAGTACGTTTTGTTCGCCAAAGTTTGTTTGTCTGAACTTTGTTGCTGTAGTTGATGTGAACTATATCGACGATACATACATTTATTGTTGGAAACATATCTTAAACTGCTGGGTTTCGTTCACAGTTTCCAGTGCCGGTACGAAATTGTCCAGAGTCAGGAATTGTAGCAGCAGGCAATCTCTGTGTTTGAGATTGTACAGCGCGTCGGCGGAGCTACAGTAATTATTGTCCACCTTTCCGTTTGTTGCTGTTGACATGCTTGCTTTGTTTTTCTTCAGGACACATCGCTTGCTGGTATGTCTTAACAAGATGAGAGCCTCGTTGGCTATTGGTGGTCCTCTGTTCAGCTCTGGTCGCTACAAACAGAGCAAGGCTTTATTCACGCGAGTCACTAACGAAGTCGTAAGCCCTGCTAATCGGTTTTGCCTGCAAGACGACCAAGCGTCCAGTCTGGAAGAAGCCCTTGTAAAGTCTAGCGACGAGAAACTGGCCGAGGACGCGCAAACGTGGACGCTGCGAGCGGCGTTGGACAAAGTGTACGATGCGAACGTGAACGGTGTGATTGGCGACGACGGCGTGTATTTTCAGCCATTTTACCACAAGATACGTGAGTCTCTCGACCAAGTGCTCTGTGCTCCTGACCACGGAGTGTCGCAAGAGGCGTCGAAAGCAGCCATGTTAAAGGTCGTGGACAATGCACTGGCCGATCAAGGCCTCCACTTGTCTGAAGCCATCGTTAATTTACTGGTCGATGCCAGCCGTCCTGCTCAAGACGATGCCGAGAGCGTAAAGCGCTTGAAACTTGCACTGTTCACGTTGTACGACGCTATTCGCTTGCCCGACTTGAATCCGGCTAACAGGAGAGAGGCGCCTCCTGCGAAGCCCCCTGGGAAAGCTGAGCATGAGCTGATGGCCGACTTCAGCCAGGCCCCGAAGGATGACGTCATTTCGCCCTTATCGCACTATATCATAACAGACAGTGTCATGGGTGGACTATCTGAAGCTGCGTTCAGTCCAGCCACATCTGACACGCCATACGCCCTCTTCAAGGGCAACTTGTGCTCAGGGAATGGCGGAGGGTTTGCCAGCGTGAGATTCACCCCAACAAACGAGAAAGCCTTTCACGCGCTTCTCGACAATTGCGTGGCTTTCGTTGTCGTTTTGAAATGCCTCGGAAGCGATCCTCTCAAGATCAAGATGAAACTATCATCTGAGAAGAAAACACGTGCTTTCAATTGGCAATCGGAGATCACTGTGCCTTGCAATGATTTCGCCAGCATCAAGGTGCCCGTCACGGCCTTCTGGCCCAATTTGTTCGGTCACGTGGTAGCCGATAAGGGAAGCGTGGACTTCAAGAAGGTGGACAGTGTTGGCTTTATTGTCAGTCGTCTGTCGGAGGACGGCACAAGCAACCAAAGTTTCAGCGAAGGAGATTTCAATCTCGCCGTCAAGTCGATCTCCGTCTTGCGCGAATCAACCTCAGCTTAAAAGGCGTGGCATAAAATAGTCCAGGACGATAACCGGTAAAATATAATTAAATATTCTCTCGGCCATAGTGGCACCTAAATGTAACCTGAAGGCTGCTGAATTTGACACTGATGCCGTTGTAAATAGAAAATCGTGACTGGCTCCCGTAACATTGACAGTTTAGCCGATTTGTTTGCCATAAGCAAACTAAAGGAGTAGTTATCTGCCGCCCTACGTTCGCCTTAAAGGTTATAGGGTTCGGCTTACAACTACGCTTGCTATTGTTGTTCCGTTGTTGTTGGGTATCTCGCGAATAGATTGTAAGTCAGTCTGTCGTTCACTCATTCTTCGTAAGCTTCTTGTTACCAAAGAAAGAGTGTCGCATGACGGGTCATTATCATTTTTTGCTTTCAAATCATAGCGAAAGTTAGGTTAGGTCAAGCTCCAGTTAGCACTGTTGCCGGCAGATTTATTTGATTTTTCGGCTTATTTACACTGCTCCATCATGCCAGAAACGAAGTTCCTGCGAGTGAGAAAGTCCCGTTTTTGTCGTGTTTTTTCAACTTCCGCAGACTCCCAGGATGTCCGCTACTCCGCTAGTTATCTATAAAGGGCTTCAGTGAAAACTTACTTGGAATAAGGCTTCCGGCGTAATGACTGTCGTAGTTTTCAGCGTAGGTAGATTATATATCGGTGAATGGCCAATGCTCTGCCCTTTGCAGCCCTGGTTGTTGAGCTTGCCCCATCAACTATTTACCTTCGTAAATGGCTTCAGTGGATGTATATGTCTCTATTTGGTATAAATTGCAATGTTTGAGCTTGAACAACGTGCGCATCCAGGAGGCTATTCCATACGACAGGGCTTCTTGGAAGGAATAAATGCTCTGGTTTACGTTAAACATTGCATAGCATGCTTTGACAGATTAAACTTAAAACTTCCAGGCTGATAGACTTCTCAGCTGACAGCATAATTATTTTAATATCAGCGCAGCTCGATATACCGTATATGCCCAGATAAAAAGACTGCAAAATACACAATAAATTGGAACCACTATGAAATAAAGGAATTGGAATTCAGGCGTGTATTGCCTGGGTATGCTATATCAAGAATGATAAATATCCCGGAATCCAGTCCGCACTGTTGCCGACAGATGCGTTTTTTTAATATTTTGATCCTGCCGCTGCTGGCCGGCAGGAGAAGGAGAAGTGACAGGTTTGCAACGCAATTTCCATTATTTTCTTCTCCTGCGTCTACGTGGGCGCGGACAGGAGTGCCACTGGCATCGTTCCTTGAGCAATGATGGAGGTGCCTACGGGTCACAGAAAGTGCCGTGTTGCTTTTCGATGTACACCATACCCCTGGATGCCTGAAGTGATTGGGGAAAACGTTGCGAGCACTCTCTTGGATCAGGGCTCCCAGCGCAATGACTATCCTGGTGAATCTAGTATTGTATGAAGCGTTTTATACTACCATTTACCAGTATGTCTTCAGTCCTGTATGGCTGCTATTTTAATTACCAATGGCTGCAGTTATCAGCTGCAAAGTGGGGGAGGGGCAACTCCCACCTGATAGGGGAGAAACATGCTTTGGATATTTGCGGCCACCCCTATAGATCAGCAACCTGTGTATAAAGGCCATTCTTCATAACCCTCAAATTACACCCTTTTTAAGTATGAGTATGATTATGTACTTAGAACATATCGCAAACGAAATACAAAACAATTGATTACAGAAATTTGGAACAACAAGTATAAGATTAAAGTACTTGAAAAGATTATTGATAAATGTTAATGTACCTCGTTACTGTGAAATTTGTATTCTCGTTTCCGTGTTGGTTGAAGTCATTGCGCAGTTTCTGTTTCGCCAGAGAAATGTTGGTTATCTTGGCAGTATGTCGTTGTGATTATCAAGATATCTATCGCGTTACATTGTCTATTAGGAGAGTGATGATTGCTGTGTAAAGAACGTCTACAGTATATCATATATCGCATACCATCATGTAAAGTTGTGAACGTGCAAATACATCAATTTTCAAAAATCATTAAAAACAATTGAAAATCAATTCATAGAAATCAACCTGGACTGAACGGCCACTTGTCTATAAAGCTCATCTTCCTCAAGTCCCAATTGTGACCGTTGCAGACAGGTTTCATTGTGGTAGGGCCTCAATTTCGATGCAAGAGTGTTACCGCTCGATTAAGAATTTAGATCGACCACACATCACTATCTGCTTCACAAAAACTGTAATTCGAAATATATTCAATGCGTTTTCTTATCATTTTGACGAGAAACAAATAAATGTAGAAATCGATGTAAAGACGGGGCAAAGTTGAGAAGTGGAACGCAAAATTGCATTGTTTTTGCGCAGGGGTTGGGAGTGAGTCTTGTCTTCCCAGATTTTCGTACTTAGTCCACACCGCGCTGTACCACGTTCTTTTCCGCCGCCATCTTCCCGGCTCAGCCATGGTGAAGGCAGTGCACTCAAAAACTTACTTGACTCCAAGGCGTCCATTCGAAAAAGCCCGCTTGGACCAAGAATTGAAGCTGATTGGAGAGTATGGTCTGAAAAACAAACGTGAAGTATGGCGTGTAAAGTATACTTTGGCCAAAATCCGCAAGGCTGCTCGTGACTTGCTCACTCTGCCAGAGAAGGACTCTCGTCGCTTGTTCGAAGGCAATGCGCTCTTGAGGCGTTTGATTCGAATTGGTGTGTTGGAAGAAGGCAAGCAAAAGCTTGATTACGTTTTGGGTTTGAGGGTCGAAGATTTTTTGGAGCGACGCTTGCAAACCCAAGTGTTCAAAGTTGGATTGGCCAAGTCCATTCACCACGCACGTGTGTTGATCAGACAGCGTCACATCAGGTTCGTAAAGAAAAACACCTTTAAAAATCACCCGCAATTCATTTAGTAAGGGTAAAACTCAATCCTTTCAGTGCAATATAAGCCTTTAACTTTGCTGTCCTGAAAAAATGTTTTCCCGCCAGATTAGTTTTCAGCTAAAGCAATAGGCAATCGATGGTCGAAGCCTCGGAAGGCTGAAGTTGAAAAAACCCCTGAATGTTTCAACTTGATATTGCTCTAAGTTAATGAATCTTAACTTGGGATTCCTTGCAATAGGAAAATGTCAAGTTGAAACATTCAGGGGTTTTTCAACTTCATATTGTGGATCTTGGCGACCCTACTTGTAATAGGCCTATGCTGTGTTGTAAAATACACAATACTATTTTGAATACAATGACATTAGAATAAACAGCAACATACTGCAATTTCATTAAAATGTCTGGTGTTGATATTCTGTATGGTAGCTAAGGCCTACCCTTCTTTGACAGTGTATGTGCGAGCCAAAAATTTAGCCCTGCAACACTCACTCACAAATTAATCCAAAGCTCAGTTGAATCCGTAGTGGAAAGTTCGTTTCAACCATGCCGAAGATTGCGCCAGCAGTTTTTCAAATTAATTTTGTGCCACACTAAGAGGCTGTCCAAGCCTCGCTGCACCAACTACAATGTTTTAGCTTTCCAAGACAGCTTTTCAGAATTTTGCATTTGCGCCACATCAGCGGCTTTTGCCTATAATTCTCTGCACCGCTGTGTGCCAGTTCCTGATGCAGGTCCCTCGGCGCAACACTAAAGATGTTCGGACCAGCATACATGTTTTCCAATTGGGCAGTTAATGCTAAAAAATAATGATCAAATAAGATAAGAACAACAAACACAAAGAGGAAATGAAGGCTAACTTTTTTATTATAAACGTTCCTTTCATCAGCCAATCATCAGGTAAAATCAACAGAAAAACGATATCAGAGCAAAATGTGGCAATGTGTGTGGGTGGCAATTCAACCTACAGAGTTGAAGCAATAGGCCAAGGCATCAATGATCTTGACTTTGACTTGACGTCCTTTTGTACACATTTCTGAACAGCAAGCCGTTTTCATTTTGGTTAGGCTAGGTAAAATGAGAAGAATTTGTTGTTCGCAAAGGTGTAGGTATTCTTTCCATCTTACTAGAGATGCATCGGATCTAACATTACGCATTTTTCGGATTTCGGATCGGATCGGATTTTTTAGATTGAAATCCGACCGAATTTCGGATCGGATCGGATGCAGAAAAATTTCTTTGGATTTTATTATTTTGTGATTCAGCAATTTGTTGAAAGAGAACTCATTTGTATCATGTTATTTTATTAAGTCCAACTACTCACCACCTTCGTGGCTACGTTAATCGATGCTGTTTGTCAAAAGGCAAAATTCCGAGAACGAAATCACGTGCAATAAGTAGGTTACGACTTCTGTGAAAAGGGCTTGAGTTGTTAAAACGAAAGTCATGTTCTACAACAAAGTTGCCTTAAATATATAAATGTTTGTCACTGAAATAGAGGTTCTTATTTTTATTATATTCTTGTTGTTGCAATCGTGCTGAGTGTCAACCGTTGTCAAAGCGACAGAGCCGTGTTCGCGTGGTTTCAATTAGCAGCGTTGTGTGAGGCACAGTTCAGATCCTGCTGTTATTTGGAAACAATCAGCAAAATTTGAAATTATTCAGTTACCTTCGCTTATGTCTTGCCAAACTCCTGATATTCGACAATAACGCGCCTAGAAGAGAATTTACTTCTTTGCTTGGGTCTGATCAGTTCCTCTTGTTTGAATAATTATTTATTTAGTAGAATAATGGCTGAGCCATCACGAGAGCGTTGTCGCCTTTAATGGCACAATTAGACTGACTTGAATAGCATAAGAGATGTTTAATGTTTGTTCGAGACTTTTAATTTCTTTTCCTTGGAACAGGAGTCGTTTGTAATTCAAGCCGAAGATTCATGCAAAAGCGGGTTGATGTGAAATCCATCGCGCCTGCTGTGAATATATTTACTTGCCCTCTATTGTTCTCCGAACAGCGTGCTATTGTCTGTCGCGTTTTCTCTCGCGACTTCGGTAGAAAGTTTTGCGACTGCTCTGTCTGTCTCTGTCAGCGAAGCGAAAGTAAAGCACAACTTGTCGAAAATAAACAGAGCTGTTATGAATTATTTGGCTCTTCGCTATTTGCACATTATTTTACCAGCTTTGGTCACCTCAACAGACATTTGTCTGTGGCTTTCGATTTTCGACCAACCACTGAGTAACACGAACACAACAGCAACACAACCCATAACAAATCAACAACTGTACCAGTCGCGGTTCTAGTTGCTTGCAAGCTTGTCAAATGCTCTTTGATCATGTTTACAACTTGATAAGGGTATGAGTTGGTCCACTAGGCAAGAGCAAAGGGCAACGTATATGGGAGCGAAGTAATTATTTTAAGAATAAAGAAAATCCGAAAATGTAAACGGATTAATAAAAGATCCGGTCGGATTCGGATTTCGGATTTTTTTGCGAATCCGGTGCCGGATCGGATCGGATATCCGACGCATCTCTACATCTTACATCCTCTGCATTGAACAACAATCCAACATTTCTTTGTGGCTGTTATCCATGTTATTCTTCAATCATGGATTTGTAACCAGCAAACTGCAATGCGATTGATGTGCTCTGAATGGAACTTGCACACTTTTGCATTTAAGCCCATCAAAGGCAGCACTCTTTGCTGTAGGAAATAGCACATGACCTTTTAAGCATAGCTGGACCGTTTCTATACGAATTTTCAGGTCGACTTGGACAACAAACGTAGCTTTAAATCCTCTTCCGTCCTCAAGAACAGTCAGCTTATACTCCAGAAAGTGTAATAAGCAATTGTTGTGTCGTGCTAAACAGCTCTAGTGGTCTTGCACTAGATAACAATGCTGTATTCAATGCAATCTGTATTTTTACTGCAAAATATACATTTTGAGCACACAGCAATTAATCAACGCTGTTCTCTAATGTGACCTTGTACCCATTCTTCAAATTTCGCAGAATAATTTATGTGAATCCGATTAGTTGGCGCATTTTTGAAGTCAAATAATTTGGTCCGCATATGGACAGAGAGAGAAATACAATCTGATGTTATAGCCAACTGTAAAGCATCATTGTTTCAATATTGATTGAGCGTACAGTGAAACCTGTCTATAACGGTCACCTCTTGGGACCTGAAAAATGACCTTATAAGACAGGTGACCGATCTGTCAGGTTAATTTCTATGGAAAGTATCATTTTTGGGTTATGGAGTTTGGCTTTTATATAAATGTGGCTGCTCTACAGGGGTTGCTGCTAACACATGTTTGACTGTACTGCGTCTTTGTACTAAGCTTGTAATGAGCAGTCTGTGATGGATGCTATCCTGGCTGACGAATGTTCAACTAATGTTGGTTTACTCCCCTTGTTTAATAGGGTTCGCAAGCAACTTGTCGACATCCCATCGTTTGTTGTCCGTCTTGACTCCCAAAAACACATTGACTTTACTACAAAGTCGCCATACAGTGGTGGTCGACCTGGCCGTGTTAAACGCAAGAACATGAAGAAGGGTCAGGGTGGCAACGATGAAGAAGAGGAAGACGATGACTGAGGTTAGTTGAGCTGATTCTGGCTTCCATGACAACTCTTGTGCTAGGAAAAGTAGCTATCAGTGATCCCTTCAAATTTCTGGTAAATTATGGACCAATGTCTGATAGGGCATCGCAACGGGACCCGGGATCCCGGGACTCGATAATTATTCCGGGTCCCGGGACAAACATTTCGGGAAATATTCCCGTTTTCTGTTTTTTTTTGCAAATTCTTCAAAAGAAATTGTCGGAAAAATATGAAAAATTCTCCGAGAAGTAGTTTATGGAATTACGTTTCTAACAGGTTAAAGAAGCAGCAGAAATCTCCATCGCGCGACACTTTGTTTATGTGGTTTTACGGCTTTTGTAATTCAACACCTATTCGTCATTTGAGCCAGCTATTGTTCTAGGTGTAAAGGTCACGCCCATTATCTTTTGATGGGAAATTCATGTGAGCGGCTGTGCGTGAAACAGTCAAAACACATGCTCATCGCGCTACGTAGAGCGAAGCAAGGAGAGAAATTTATGGAAAGCCACAGCTGTCATAAGTGGTCAACCAGACTTCTGTGGGGTACTTTTATTGCACTGCTG
>OFHS01000968.1:18068-32653 GCA_900245855.1 Calvadosia cruxmelitensis
TCCATGAAGACTGTCTGTGACATGCTGACTTCATTTGTCTGTCTGTCTGTTTCTTTATTTTCCTTTGAACAAGAAGTGCTCACAGAGGATATAGGCAAGGTGGCTCCTAACTCTGGGTTAGCAGGATCAATAGTTTCCTTGAACGAAGACAGAATATCTGCCGCTTCTTTAAGCTTGTTGTGAAAGAGACAACGTGTAATGTTTGATCTTTCGGAAAGCAGTATTTGTGCCTCGTTAGCAATCTTTTCGCATAATTGCTTCACTTCGTCCTGAAAACTGGACAATGTCACTTCGTTATTGGCATTATGCGTACTAGAAGGAGGTAGCTCAAATTCTTTTCTTATGTTAATAAGGTCTTTCTTGGCGATTGTTTTGAGACGAGAGGAATTCGTAGAGGATTTTATTTCTTGTAACATCTCTTCGTTAGAGAGGCCATCAACAAGGCGCAATGCAATAGAACGTCGTTCATTCTTAGTTAGACGAATGTGGCATAAGTCAGGGCCATGATCAGGATGGTAATTCAAGTATTCAACGCTCACCCCTGAAATAACAAAACGCACCGTCATTGTGTCAGGTCTAAGTTGTTGCATGGATATTTTCACCCGGATATTACAACACATATCAACTAGCTGTTAGCTGTAGCTAGATACTGTTTTTTAAAGTAACTAGTAAACCTGTCTACAACGGTCACCTCTGGGACCTCAGGAAAATGACCTTTATAGACAGGTGGCCTTTTTGTCCAGGTTGATTTTTATAGAAAGATGAAGAGTAATACACCTTAATTAATGCAAAATTTATAATCTCAGTTTTGAGCCCGACAGTGTTGCCTGGTCTGCTAAGATTGCTGTGCAGTGTGCACGACAATAAAATAAAACTAAAAACAAATATTGCTAATTAGTTAGACCTACCACATTAAATTTTCTTGACCTGCAACAGGTTGAAATACGGAATTATCTTCTCAATTGCTGCAAACACTTACCGAATGAAGAAACCCTCGCAATGATTGTTGCTGGACATTTTCTTCCCATCCTGCAAGAGCCTTGGGCTTTTAAGCGACGCTTGTTACTTGGTCTACCGCGGTATTTCCCACTTCTATTACAGTGGAAATGAATAATCTTTTTATGACATGTCCCTCGATGTCCACTCGGTTTTACGTATTGATAGCAAGTACGCAATTCTTCGTCTTCTTTCCAGGTGTAGAAGTCTGCAAACAGCAGTGACACACCCGGTTAACAGAACATTCTAGAATAATTAACATTTACATGCAAATGATATCACTTTCTAATTACAGAACATCTAGAATATTCCATTACATCATATCTAAAAATAACTAAATCTGGAATATTTTGATTACAACGACTCAATCTAGAATGTTCTGATTAAATTGTATAATGTATTAAATATAAATCAATAGTTCTAATCCTTTTAGAACATTCTACATTTGTGACACTCGAATAACGCATATGAGCTAAAGGACAATGTATGGAATTTGTCTGCTATTTTGGTAATTCTCTCGTTTGACTTTCTGGAGTTGATGATAGGATTACAACTTCACTATTCGCAAGGGATACAGTGCGACGCTCATCGTTATGAGCATTCAGGACATGTGTTGTGAGTTTGCGACGACTATGCGGCACTATGTTGAGCCTGTCGTTATGCGACCAGGTGAGCAAGAAGGTCACGCTTAAAATTAAAATAGAGTAACGACCGCTATACCTACTTACAAACACCTCTTGATTGAATAACCTCAAAACAACATTTCTTGTAGAACTCAATAAAAGCTAGACTAATACAACTCACCGCTTTCCGTGAGGAAAAAGAGCTCTGTCATAAATTGATAAGCAACATATTGGTGATCTTTCTTCAAATGTGAGAGAATAGATGTGCGATAGACGAGATTTTCGGAGCATTCTGCAACTAATAAAAGTCAAGAAGGATGCTAAAGTACTTGAGTAAATAAAACGTTATAATTAAATAACTTTTGGGAGCTGTGAAGTTATATTTGAAGGCCTACTCTACAATGAAATAAGATGCAGTCAATACTCAAACTGTTACATCAAGAAACGTTTAGGGCTATGCAGTCTGACTTTGTTGATGGCATCGCTGGTATCTCGGATAGCTTAGCAGAGGCACAACAGACGCTGACGAATCACGTGTGTCATACTGTGGGTCTGGAAATTAAGACAACCAAAACCAAGTTCATTGCAATCGTCTTTAAACAAGCACCTAGCTAACAACATTTGCTTCTTTTCAGAGTTTCTTAAATCTTTCAAGCACTTAGGATCAATCTTGCCATCCATTAAAGACGACATTGCAAGTTGTTGAGGAATGGCATGGGCGGCCCTAAGGCATTTGAACAGATATTGGTCCTCCAATGCTGCTCAGAATTCAAAAAACATTTGTTCCGTCACACGATTGAACGCCTGCTCTTATATGGATGCGAATCTTGGGTTATATATTCAGTTTCGAGTTGTCTAAATCAATCCTATGATGTTCTGCTGAGGCATAATTGGAAGTTGGGAGGTTTATGCAAAATGGAGTTGCTGACCAAATTATTTAGGCTACTATAATTATAGCTGCCAGCTAAGCTTATGAATTAAAATGAAAGCCTAATTTTGAGTAGCCAATGTCCTCTGGGGTGGCACATCCCATCAGTTTTATTTCAGTTTGAGTTTCAATTCCTCCTAATCCGTTGAGAAACTCGTCAGAGGGAGGGGGGATTCCGAGGCGTCATAACTCCCAGTTTCATTTTAGGTTGAGCTTTCAATTCCTACCGTCGAGAAACTTGTCAGGGGGAGGGGAAATTGGAGGCGCCGTAACTACATCCAGTAAGCTATTGTTTAGCATTGTAGTGGCTGACATGCGGTCAGTGTAAACTTGATGTCATCATTGTGTAGTCACGTCATTGTAAGAATATGTAGCCGTGCTATCCTGTAATCATCTTCTTTCCGATCTGTACTTCGTTGTGTCAAAAGCTCTGTCTGCTGTCTCATCTACGCTGTGTCTCAGGACATAGAGCTCTGGCACCAACGACCACATGTACAAAATAAAGAAAAAAAGAAAAAAGAAAAAAAATAATAAAGAAAATAATAATGAAGAAAATACCAGTATTACCATTAAATGAGATAATTATGTCATTTATTTTTGTAAAACGTTGAAATAGTGAACTTGTATTCTGGTGTTTATATGTCTTAAATATACTAATATCTTTCATGTTCTCCTTGGAACTCTGCCATCTCTCCCTGTCGTGGGACCAGCATATTGCCTCTCTCAGTTATATATTATGCGGAACGCGAAAGCCTCCATCTCTTTCTTTCATCTTCTAAAGCATATCAGGCGCGGATACAGCTCCTGGGGCGTCTGGTACGTGTTGCATACACGATTGTACGTGTTGTACGGGATCAGTACGTCTCAAGACGTACATAAATTTCGTTGGTTTTGTCAAACAAAAGAATTTCTCTTTTTGTAACTGTTTGCCCACAGTAGATTGCATTACACATCACACGGCTTGGCTGCAGTCATCAAGTCCCTTTTGAGTCCGTCTGCATTCCCTTTCCCTTCTAGCACTTTTATCTTTTGTTTAGTGCGCTTACTGATTGGTGGGTTCTATTTTGGCATTTAGGTGAGCTTATTTGCTCTAGGTCGCCAAAGCCGCCGATTTGATTGGTTTTCAGGATTTTCAGAAGAATTGACATATTTACAAGAATGTCAACGCATTTGAGGCCCACAAGATTTCCAAAGATGCTCATCTCGACCAAGAGCTCAACCAGTTGCATACATCCAGCAATCACCAGCAAGACAATGGAATTGATTGATTGGGGTGCCTGCAGGATAGTTTTCGTGTGGTTGGCTGCAGAATTTCAAAATTGCCTTCGTTGCGCTTGAAGACAAAAACTGCTTCTACAGTATACAGTAGATGATTTGCCTGTGATATGTACAGTATGCACATAGTTAGACGTGTCATTGTATCGTATCCATCCGAAAAAATGGAATTTGATTTATTTTCTTTTTTGTTCAAGCATTCCCATTTACTCTCTTGCAGAGCATGCTAAGCATCAACGTAAATTACATTATTGCGCTAACCTACTGCAATCTGTTTACAAGAAAAACTAGGCAAGCTACTTAATGTTTGAAAATGTCATTAAGATGAAAGCAATTTGCAAACATGTGCGGCACAATGTCAAAATATTTGGGGGGACTTCGCCAAACATCCCCGTGGACCCACCAAACAGTGCCACCCAGCCCCCGGTTGTAGCCTCCCATAGGCCTACTGTAGTCGTCATAGTGGTCATTGCCTTAGGGGCTTGGCCCCAACTTGGCTTTGTTCCCCTAGATATTTTAGGCTAGCGCCGTCACTTTATAAAGTACTGCAAAAGCCAGCATGAAGTAGGAATTGATAAAAAAATTAATTAAATTACGAAATTACCTTACCTGGACACGGAAATCCCTCCTTCTGTGCTTTTACAAAACCATGAACTCTCTGTTTGTGTCGACCAAGATTTGAAGGACGCGAGAATATTGCAGAGCACAGATCACATGTGGTAGCTTGTTCCCCTTCGTACTTTCCTTTCGTGTGAGCTCCATCTTGTTTGCCGGTGGAAGACATCTCCAAGGCGTTGGATCTTCCTCTATCACGCAGCAAATCCAGATAGATTTCTTCAAGTGCAAACAACTGAGCTCGAATGACGCTGTGAAGGAAAGATGTTGTGGACAGGAACGGAACAACCAATCAACATGCAGGAGAGCCACTCATGCAGGTCCCAGTCTCCTTTAGATGATTTCGCTAGATAATTTGACTATTTCTACCCTGGATTCAAATTCAATGGAAATGTCCAATGACAATATAATTAATTTTTTTTGATGGAATGTTTTCATAAAACTTCAAAGTGCATTTTCGTGGGAATCTTTGCATTCCTTCTCTGCAGCTACAAACATTCAATCGAATCAAATGTGATTGTATTGAATTAAACAATCCATTTTAGCATTTCAACCAACATTTTATACCATGCTTGCTTCATTGCCTGCTGCTCTGATTGTAAATATTACTTTGCTGAATTTTCATTAAAAACCTTCTCGAATAAAATTAAATAAAAATTTACCACTTCACGCAGATTGCTTCTCACAAGGATCTACAGGAAGGTCCGTGTCAGGAACAGTCTTCGCTGCCCCAACTTTTTTTGAAATTGGAATGCGCTGAGGTTGACAAATAAAGAGAATAATTTGAAATTTCTTGGATAAATTCTATAAATATCACAAAGCGGCCCTTTTATGACAAAATGCCCTATTCTAGAAATTCCTCGAAATGCTATTTCGCCATCCGATAAAAATAGAATGCGGACATCTTCTTTTGCTTCAGTGAATTGTAGAAAAACATTGCAATTGTGTAAACTTGGTTATTCAAAATGGTTGGGTAGAAATACGCTGCTCTTTGCAAAAAATACGAATAAACCCATTGGTTGCCGTAGTAGCCAATTAACCATGCGTGGCAAAACGTAATAAAAATTTTATTTTGTTTATTTCTGTCTGATTACGTAAAGAGCGTGCGAAAAGAATTGTGTCATCTGATTGGCTTATAAATCCAAGCTTTCCAGAGTCACAAATCTAAAAAAGATGGCGGCGTGAGGTGTTGCATCTGCTGCTGAAACGTGGGCACATTTCCCTTGGAGGAAATTGAAGCTTCTTTACTTAACATAGAAGGGGAAAGTGGTTCAGAAAGAAGCGTGCTTACTATAACGAAGTAATGAAAGTGTTACAACAAATGCGATATTTGCTTTATCGCAATTTTATGTTGAAATGGCGGAACAGAAAGCAGACGATGTACGAGCTAATAAGTGTGGCTTACTTCGTTGCTATCCTCGCCGTTGTCCGAAAGACTGCAATCAAGCCGAAAACGGAGCCGCCTGTTTTAGACCCAAGCATTGTAGATCTGAATGTCACCTCAAATAAACCCCTACTTGGAAAACGGGTTGGATATGTCCTCAAGGAAGGCAACTCGACTGCCGTAGTGCAGACTTTTCTCGACTTGCTACACAACAAGACAACACCTACTTTCGTCAGATTCACCAGCGAAGAACAGCTTTTGAAACTCTACAAGAAAAAGACAGCTAATGTTAGCATGGCTTTTATTTTGAGCTACGACGAAGCTTCGAGGCATTCTACGTTCAGGATTCGTGTGCCGTTCGATTCTCTAGTTGAAACTACATCCGACAAGACACAAGGCGCTGGTTAGTTATTTACAACATTGCTATAAATTGTGACGTTAAGAGATGTAGGTAAAATTATTATTTTTTAATCTGGAGTATTTTTCATTACAATGACGCTCAGACTTCTGGACGTTTTGTAATCATTATAAATCCATTACAGTCAAACCTGTATTAGCGGCCACCCTATAGAGCAGCCACCTGTGTATAAAGGCCACTCTTCATAACTCCAAAATGACACTTTCTATTGAAATCAACCTGGATAGAAAGGCGACCTGTCTATAAAGGTCATTTTTCTCAAGTCTCAAAAGGTGACTAATATTACATATTGGACGACGAGACGAGATATAGCTTAGCAAAAACAAATGATTTATTTAGATTTAAATAAAAATAACCAGATAAGCGAATAGATACAGAAAATCAGCCTTTGCATAATATATACAGGTAATAAATTATAAATGCAATGACTTTAGGCCTACTAAATTGCTATTTCAGAAATGTTTGCATCAAATTATTTGATTTTGCCTTTTTCCAACTTGCATAATATAGTTGTGCAACGTTGTTCCTCTTTAATTGTAGCTATGTAGTTGAGTTCTTACTTTGTGTTTTCCCCCTTTGTTTGCAGACCTTTGCTTTGACAAACGAGCATTGTTCATCAAATCCTCATGTCCCGCCAACAGCTATTTAACTTCTGGTTTTGCCACACTTCAGTCTCTTCTGCAGTCGAGCTTTATTGGGGTAGGTATCACCACAATGCGTAGCTAGGTGAACCAATTGTTGTTTTTCAATAATCAATTAATCACTTGCAATAATCTGCAATTGGTCAAATTAATACTAAAATAGTTTTTTAATTAGCAGGTAAAAGGTGTGAAATGCATTGTTATGTTAAGGTTATGTTAGCATGATTTGTGTCACTTGCAGGAGTAGATGTTCGATCTTATTTACGAATTAAAATTTACAGTAAAAAGCCTCAAATGGAATTAAAACAAATATATTATTATCACAGCAAATGAAAAAAGCGAATATTAAAAGATTCGAGATTGTGAATGACCAACAGAGTAGATTTAATCAGAAATCAAAACGTAAAGCAGGCAGTAGGCCTAACAATCATCAGACAACAGCATTGACCTTTCATGTGACCGGTTTCAATGTACAGTCAAACCTGTATTAGCGGTCACCTCTACAGAGCAGTCACCTTTGTAAAGGCCACTCTTCGTAGCCTCAAAATGACACTTTGTATAGAAATCAACCTGGACTGAATTGCCACCTGTATAGAAATATCATTTTCCTCAGGTTCCAAAGGTGACCAATTATCGTAGACAGGTTCGACTGTTCTGTGTAACTGGTTGCTTGTTCTTTCAGGCAAGCGCAAATATCACTGGCTATGAAAACGGAATCAGTATATCTGCAAAGATGTTCCCCAAAGCAGAGTTCAAGACATCCCTGACGTATCTCCAGAATATCATGAGCATTTACCTGGTGATTGCCTTCTCACCGTATATCCTTTTTCTGCTGACAAATATTGTCACAGAGAAAGAAAAAAAGATTAAAGAAAGTATGAAGATTATGGGACTCAAAACCTATGCGTTTTGGCTATCGTGGTTTATCACTTATGCCGTTTTCATTGCGATTGGAGTGATCATTGTCGTAGTTATTGCCAAAGTTGCTGAACTGTTCGGTAACAGTAACTACTTCTTAATTTTTGTGATCTTGTTGCTGTACGGCATGTCCATCGAGACTTTGTCTTTTATGCTGACACCGCTTTTCAACAATGCACGGACGGCAGGCA
Source organism: Calvadosia cruxmelitensis (assembly GCA_900245855.1). Lineage (NCBI taxonomy): Eukaryota > Metazoa > Cnidaria > Staurozoa > Stauromedusae > Kishinouyeidae > Calvadosia > Calvadosia cruxmelitensis. Next base: position 26,058 of record OFHS01000968.1, read on the forward strand.
TGTTTGGGTCTGTGACAACGATTTTGCTTGGCTTACTGTCAATGATCCATATTTACGTCAAGACGTCTTCGGCTGTCAAGTGGCTTACGGCACTCTTGTCCCCGGTGGCTCTATCCCTTGCGCTTGTGCCGGTAAGTCTTGTTATCAACATTATCCAATTGATCTTCTTCTCGCCTATTGAACTGAATACATATAATTAGGCATCTGGGCCTGATGCATCAATTAGTTGTTTAATCCGTGATTTTATGTTGACAGTCGATTGCCAAACATTGTTTCATTGATAGCACAAAAGAAAGGCTTTTCAAAGAGCTATACAAACCATTATGCAGTCTATTATATGTCTGCGTTCTCACTAAAGAGCGGACAATTTACATAAAAAATTGATATCTGAACCAGAAGTTAATTACAATGACTCTACAAAAGAGAGGTATGGGAATATGATGAGGAAAAGACTTTTGTACATGACTTCTAATGCATCAGTTAAGACAGGTGATTGTTACGGGGCCAAGTGTTTTGGTATGGTTTAGTGGTTTACGATGGCATCGAGACTTCAACTCATATCACAGCCGATACATATATATCGTATAACGTAATCAAACTTATGTAGTTATATGTCGACAGTCCTACAAAATAAAGCCATTAGCTTGTCGAGTGACCCTCATTAAATAGCAAGATATTTTACGTTCACCTTCTGTAAGTAGTCTGTTAGCACAGGTGGTCTCTTAAGACATGTTAGGGTATACTTTATTGCTTCTATACTACTTGTTCATATCGCTAAGTGGGATGCTTTGTCTCTTGTTTTTCAGGCAATCGATGTCAATGCTGGTTTAACATTTGACAATGTTAGCACAAAGGGTGATTTTCCGGCTGCTAATGGCATTGTCATGCTTCTGATTGACACATTGTTATACCTTCTCCTTGCCGTCTATCTGGACTTAATTTTTCCTGGGGAATATGGCCATAGTGAGCACCCGTTATTCTTTCTCTTTCCACATTACTGGAGGCGAAGAACCGGTGCACTTCAGGTGCAGAGACAGCCAAGCCTCTTGCGTTCAAGTTCTGTTAAAGATGGAACAGTTCCAGAGGATATCGAACAAGTAGATGAACGTTTCCTGGATATGAAGGCTATCAGGTACAGTCAAACCTATATTCGCGGCCACCTCTATAGAGCAGCCACCGGTGTATAAAGGCCACTCTTCATAGCCCCAAAATGATACCTTCTACAGAAATGAATCTGGACAGAAAAGCCACCTGTCTATAAAGGTCATTTTTCTCAGGTCTTGAAGGTGACCACATTATAGACAGGTTTCACTGTAATATGGAAAATAATGGGTCATAAGTTCTTGAAGTGCTTAACTTGAGAGCTCGCCACATGTCAAACACTTAAGGTATCTTAGGAACAATCAAACTTGGGTTAAGCCCGTTTTTCTTTCAATGGAACAGTCGCATTGCAGCGTACATGAGGGGGAATTATATCGCCAGAAATTTAGCTAACTTAGAATAACTTGCAAATTGACACAAAACTAATCCGATTGAATATTTGCTGCATTCAGCCATGTTTTTGCACTGTTTTGCATCCATTTTAACATGTGTTCAATTCAAGCTTGTAATGTAGGTATAAGCAAACAGTTTTATTGTATGGATTATGTTACATTTCTATAGCAGCAGGTCTTAGCAAATCTAGCTATTTATGTGATCAACAGACTAAGATTGTGCAAGATTGCATCATATTGATTGTTGCTGAGTCGATGGGTGTGTTTTATATAGAGAGATAGAGCTGGATAATTTTTGGGTTTAGGAAATATTTGTCTGGGTCCCGAGAGGAGAGTTTCCTGTCAGTTGAGAGCAGTAACAATATAACAGTTGGACTGAATTTATTTCCATTTAATATGGATGATTAATAATTACCGGTAGTAAAGGTTTTCATTTTTGGTTTGGTAATAAGAATGCAATGAATGCCAGTCTTGTGTAAAAATGACACTCTTGGATGCCCATCGTAGGCAACTTTGATTCTTCGTGGCACATGTGGTGTTTCATAGATCATTAAAAATTGCCAAAACAATGCAAATTGACAAATCCTCAAGTTGCCTACGTGATGTGAAATCGCAAGTTTTTCCTGTCAATGAAGAATGATCTATTTGTGACTTTTAACTTTAAGAGGAAGATGCTTGTTACGTTGCGTAGGCACGCATTCAAGTCAACTCTGTAGAACGCACTGCTAATAGCAAGAAGAAACGTAACATCAATTGACATTTTAAAGAAACAAATGAAGACTAATCTTTTAAATCAGCATTTTTAGCTTATTTATTTTATTAACTATTTTAAACTTTATTGCCACACTTCAGTCTCTTCTGCAGTCGAGCTTTATTGGGGTAGGTATCACTGCAATGCGTAGCTAGGTGAACCGATTGTTGTTTTTCAATAATCAATTAATCACTTGCAATAATCTGCAACACTATTAGGGTTCAGAGCTTGCTTGTTACTTGTCATTTTATCCATTGTAAAGCGCTTTTGATCTGTTATTGCAAAAAGTGCTATATAAGAAATATACCATCATCATTTTAACTCAAATTCCACGGGTTTAGTCGAAGGAGAGTGATTGATGCCACTTTGCTGCTTTGGGCTTGTTCTAATAAATTTATTATTGGTACTCTGTTTTGATCTTAATAGCATCAATAACGTGAAAAAGATCTTCAAAGCAAAGAAGAAAGATCCAATTTATGCGTTGAATGGTAAGAAATGCAGCTCACGCAATCCTACATCAACCTTGTAATACTTGAATAGGCCTACTAATTAGCTTCAGCTTTGCTGGCAACATGTCGATGAATTAAAGAAGATAAATTGCTATCTACTTGTTATTGAATTGTTATGCTGTAGTATAAAACGTCAGGGCGAACTACAGAAAGATGTAACTACCAAAAGCCAACGTGTACAGTCAAAACATGTATTAGCAGCCACCTCTATAGAGCAGCCACCTGTGCATAAAGGCCACTCTTCACAACTGCAGAATGACACTTTCTATAGAAATCAACCTGAACTGAAAGGCCACCTGTCTATAGAAATCAACCTGAACTGAAAGGCCACCTGTCTATAGAAAGGTAATTTTTCTTAGGCCCCAAAGGTGACCGGTATAGACAGGTTTCACTGTATAACTGATTTGACTGTTTTTAGGTGTCAGTTTTGATGTGTACGAGGGACAGATTACTGCGTTGCTGGGTCACAATGGAGCAGGAAAGTCAACATTGATTGCCACTTTGACTGGAATGCTAACACCAACGTCTGGTTCAGCAACAGTGTACGGTTTGAGTACATCCAAGACAGAAGAGATGGAATCCATTCGAGAGATGATCGGTATGCTTCAACGATTACTGTTTGACGTGTCGAACTGTCGATGTTGCAATGATGTTTTGTAACATATTTGTTATACGTGCAGTGTACCATGACATTGTCAAACTGTATGTGTAACAGGACATAAACGTAATGACTGCTGCGTTTAATCTGTCATCATTTGTCCTTGCTGAGCTTATATTTGATCCCATTGTTCATCGCTGATTGCTAATGTGTTGATGAAGATGATGATCAAGTTTAGTTATACTTGCACTCAACTGCAGAGAGTAGTAAAGTACGTTTTACAGAATGGCGAGCAAAAATGTCGTGCTGATGCAACTTGAATGTGTTTTGTTTGTATGGTGCAATCTTGTTAACATCCCTTTAGTTTTCTAGTAGGGATGAGCCGATAGAGATTTTTGCCGATATACCGATACGATATATCGTCTACCCTTAAAAATTTACTATCGGCCGATACCGATACCGATACCGATATAAAGCAGTAACTTTCGAAAAGAGAATTCAAACAATGCATAACTGGAAAGCAACAACTAAGTTATAGCTTCCCATTTCATGTTCTCATGATAACCGAGCATTTGATTGATTGAAGACGGGATTCATGAAAAAAAATTTGATCGTAACTCGTCGAGAGCCGTCCAAATGTAAATTACATTAAGGCAAATGAAGGCATCTTGGCGAGACAATACTGAACTCACAAGTTTTGTGTCAGAAACCAAGTGATACTATAGTAAATAACTCGAGGTCAATAATACTATTAAAGCACATCGATTAACTGACCGGCAATACAACGGTCAACGGTTTAGGACACTTACTATACATCATCAGTCTTGTTGAAAATGCTACACAACAGTCAGCAACATGCGAGACAAATGTCGGATTGTTTCATCGCAAGACCGCCATGTTAAAGCAAGCTACCAACTGTATTCAGAAACTACCTGGCGAGTCAAAACTCTACCGTTCTCGCTAGGAACGTTCGTTGAGGTCATATTCTAAATGTAAATGGCTTGATAACACCGATGAATGCTGCATACACTATCATTTTCCCAAACGAATTATATAGAATTCTATATCGGCTATCAGCTGATAGACTGTTACTATATCGGACCGATAACAGATATGAAAATATTACCGATATATCGACCGATACAAATACCAATACGATTATCGGCTCATCCCTATTTTCCAGTCGAAATTGTGATAATAAACGGGTCGTGATATTAAGAGGGTACAAATAGTTGATTCTGACAGAGCTTGGGTGCCAAACTTATCATTATTATGCAGTCTGTGTTAGCTAGATTTTGAAGCAAGTTGCTTGCCACACCAACTTCCTGTTGTTGCACATGTGCGCGTGTTGCATATGATAGTCTTCAAGAAACATGTTTGCCTCTGAAGATTATTATCACGTGCAATACCATGTTCTTATTATCATTGAAATATACATGTTACAGTTGACTTAACATTATTGCTCCACCGATCTGAAATTCCCGCTTTTTCGGGGTCAGCATTCCCACATTTCTACAGAAGCTGTGGGATAGCGATCTTGTGGAACTGGTCAAACTTTTTTCATTTTGCATTCAAACCTGTATTAGCGGCCACCTCTATAGAGCAGCCATCTGTGTCTAAAGGCCACTCTTCATAACTCAAAAATGACACTTTCTAAAGAATCAACCTTGACAGAAAGGTCATTAAAGGTCATTTTCTTAGGTCCCAGAGGTTACCGTTATAGACAGATTTCACTGTACTAGGATACATTTGTTTTTATCTCCTGTACATACAAATAGTTTAATTAATCTAGTACACATTTATTCACAACATGATTGGGTTGATTGTGTAATTATGTTGATAGTTCAGTATGATGTACCGTATCGGCAACTGCTAAATGTAGTGAAATATGTGGTGGAATAAAGGAATTGATTTTAAATTGAATTGAATTCCATTCCCCTGGAGCTATTTTGATATGTTTCTTGTAAGGTTGTGAGTAGTGTTTGGTTATAGATCTGACTTGTATTGTGATGAGTGAAATGACTTCACAATTGTTCATTTGCTCGTTCTCTGTTTTCCTTTTTCACCTTCTCTTTCTAGATTTCTTTCACTTTTTTGTTTTATGCCTGTTTTCACTTTATCCATCAGGTCTTTGTCCTCAACAGAACATTTTAATTGATCAGCTGACGTGCCGTGAACATTTGACTGTTTTTGCCGGGATCAAAGGCATTTCACCAAGCAAAATCAAAGATATGGTAAGTAGGATAGCTCAACTTGTCCCATGTGCCACCTTTGTTAAGAGACCACTTCTGAATGGTCCCTATTGGTGGTGATTCAAGACAGGTTTCTTGATGTCCTTCTGTCTCTTTGTTTGACAAGGTTGTCAGCTAATGACTTCTGTCTCTTTATATTTAACCACATAGACAATCGCAATAATTAGGTTTGCCTTCTATGCCTGGAACCAAACCCGAGATGCCTGATTGGCAATGGCACATCCTCACCAGTAGATCGCACAGACATGCACGTTTTATTGCCGCTAATACTACGTTGGTAAAGTGATGCACCTCTGCATGAATATGTGTCGGTGTGATCTAGAGGCTATTACGTGTGGCTGTCAGTCAGGCGTACCGGGTTCGACTCCCGGGCCAGCCAACACATATATTCGTTGTCATCGGTGGTTTTAATTGTCGAGGGCCCCAAGGGAGACAAGCCATTGGCTTATTGAGCTACCCTCGTTAAATAAATAGACATTCATTCATTCATTCATTCATGACCTAATCCTAAAATAGCTTATTTGTGCAGTTTGGAAGTCAACACTAGTTCAGTTTATCCTGCCTAGTTGAGACAGCGCGTGTAACACTCGTTCAGGTCGTAAACAACATCTGAGCTCTGCACAGCAAAATCCTTGAACCAAACATCAAAAATTCACTTGCCATTTCCTTTTTTATGTAAATGAGGAAGAATTCCTGTACATTAGCATCAACGGAGTAGCTGCGTGCAGTAGGTGCAAAAACACTTCTACTGTCAATGTGTGTGGTGTTCTAAAGGATCCAGGATTGATATAAATCTTCTTTGTTTCTTGATAAACACAATCCGGAAAGAGTTATAGATAGATATACTTTTTATGTGAGCTATGAGTGCACAGACAGACTGGCACAAATGCATGAGCTTATTCATTCATGAATACAGACATGCATACAGTGTTCAGCAAAGTACTGTATTTCTGTACTTAAGTAAAAGTAAAAGTAAATGGCAAAAAAGTACTT
>OFHS01000969.1:0-32647 GCA_900245855.1 Calvadosia cruxmelitensis
AGTTAAGGACCATCTGTATTATGAGACCACCTGTCTTAAGAGACCACCTGAGTTAAAAGACCATATGTATTATGAGACCACCTGTCTTAAGAGACCACCTGAGTTAAGAGACCATCTGTATTATGAGACCACCTGTCCTAACAGACCATCTTTCGCTGCGTGCCTGCACAGATTTTACAATTACTGTAATAACATCCAATGGACATTGCTGGCATTGAGCACTGGCCACTGAGGTAGAGAAAGAGTATCATTTCAACGCCATTGAAGAATCATCTGGTGCAGCCTTTGATAAACCATTCAATACTCCATCATTTCTATACGACAGAAGTTGCACCTTTAACCCGAGGCAATTGTGATTTGATGCCATCGGGCCTTAGTCAACAAACATATCACCATGTGCGCAATGTAAGGTGCTTCGCAGGCAGCATTCATTGATTATGATAACGCAACGACTTAACAGAGTATTGTACTCAAATGAAAGCTACTCTATGACATATCCATTGCATAACTGACACATGGGCCTACCTGTTGTTGAACAAATTGCTGCTGTAACAAGAGAATTTGCTGGTGGTACTGCTGTTGCAACAAGAACTGCTGCTGTGGCGACATTTGCTGCTGACTCAGTTGTTGAAACTGTGCCTGCAGTTGGAATTGGTATTGTTGAAATTGCATAATGAGCAGCTGATGCTGATGCAGGAAGACTTGTTGGTATTGCACAGATGCCGGGTTGAGTGTCACTGGTTTGGGCATACCCATGTGAGGCACAGCGCCAGGCATCATAGGTGTCGAGGACGGCAACACCGCAGGCACGGTTCCATTCATCATGGCCATGTGAGACAAAGCATTGGGATTTTGTGGAGGCATTATCTTCATCGCTTGATTAGCAAAATCAAGTGTTTGCTGCTGTTGTTGCGGCTGGGCGTGTTGTTGGCTTTTACGAGATTTCTTTGAGCTCTTTGATTTTGATTTAGTCTCGGGTTGCTTTTTGACTGTATTTGTCTTTGCCGCCACAGCGGTAGTCAAATCTCCTGCACTCAGTTGACATGATGAACTCGGCACCAAGGGTTCTGGTTTAGGTTTGATGTCGTCACTGGCATCTGTCATATGTTGCTGATCTTTCACGTCAATTGGTTCATTGCTGCCTTCAAAATCAGCTTGCTTCTTCAGAACGTGTGGATATGACTGGGAAGTAGTGAGCCCATTAGCGTTTGAATCGTCCTCCTTTTCAGCAAGCATAACACATGGGCCTGGAGCGTAACCGGTGGAACCATCCTGTTCAACCTTTACCTGCAAAATGTCAACTTTACCAGCATCTAGCGTCGTGGTAATTGCTCCAGTAGAATTAGGCTCGACTAGCTGCCCCCCAAACTGTGGATCAACGCTATCAGTTTGGTATTCCGCATGTGAAACATGGCTGCCCGTGTCAACAGCTGCCACGTGTCTGTCGGCATTCCCACTAGCAGTGTTGTCAACATCAACATTATCAAACGAGGGAGCATCAATAGTGCTACCAACGACGTTGCTGCTCGATTGTGTGACTTCCACTGCCAATCTGACCTCATTAATTACGCTCTGAGATGTTTCAGAAGGGTCACGTCCTTCATTCCTATCAACTTTGTCTGCAAGGGTAGGAACATTAGAGTCACAGCCGGAAATAGCCTCCTTCTCCGGGTCAGCAACATTTGATAGAACACTATTCTCCATCAGGTTAACTTCATCTACATTCACACATGCATTGCTTGGTCTTTCTTGCTCAGATTTGTCATCAGCAGGCTCTTGTGTTGGCTTCTGACTCACAGTGAATTCCATTTCAGCATCAGAGGGATTGCTCACTACAGCTGAAACTAATTGCAAAGACTCAGAAACAGATGTGGGTGTTTCAATGGGTCTTGCTTTGCTTGCATCGTCTACAGGAGATTCAGCAGTAGAACCATGATGTTCCTTGCCTTCCTCACTTGATACTCCTTGCTCTTGAGTTGATCCGAGACTATTTGCTGTAGAAGTAGCTGCTTGTCCTCCATTATTTCCACCTACCAGATTGTCGAGAAGGGAGCTCCCCTTTCCGGCCTCAGCCTGTTGCAAGCTCTTGGTGTACTCTAGCAGGAATTGCCGTTGGAAAGCCTCAGGCATCCTCTGCTGCTGCATCCACTGTTGCATGATCTGCTGCTGGTAGCGCACGTCAACAGGATGTGAGAATGATGCAGATCCATTCTGCCCAGACGATGACGGTGGCTTCTGCGCAGACATCTGTTGTTGTTGTAACTTAAGTTGCTGTTGTAGTTGATGCACCTGTTGCTTCTGCAGTTGCCTTTGCCGATAGAGAAATCGTATCCGTTCCTGGTGTTGCTCCTCGCTGTCTACTTCAGGTAAGTCTTTGTCATTAACATTGAATGAGACGGAGTTCATCTGATAGAGTTGTTCATTGTTCTGCTGTTGTTGTTGCTGTTGCTGCAACTGCCATTGGATATAGTGCTGTTGAGCAGCCATGAATTGACGTTGTTGCTGATAGAGAAATGCCTGCTGTTCAACGGATGACATCTTGGCCATAGTGCCACCAAGGAATGTCTGACAAGTGCTTGTCACTTGCGAAGGCATAAGTGATACTGGCAATGTCAGATCTGATATCTTCAACTTGGACACCTCCGGTTTTACGTCCCCAGCGTCACTCGATCTCCGGCTGCTGGACTCAGAAGTAAGTTGCGACAACTTGACGGAAACACTTTGTTGATCACTGCCGAACATGTCTGATTTACTGGACGGCACATCTGCAAAACCAGTCATAGAGTGTTCGAGTCCACCCGACAGACTGCTGTTGACAACTTGAATCGTTTCATCGGCAGTCATGACGGGAAGCTGCGGCGCACCATGTGACTCAGCTACGTCTGAAGAAGACGCTGCACTTGAAATACTGATGGTGTTCGTAAGTGCGGCTAAGAAGGCACTGCTATCGGATGCGGAAAATTGTGAAACATTCACGGAATCGCCACTCTGTTGCTGAAACATAACATTAGCCTGCTCCTCTTGAGCTATTGATGATGTCATGTCACTTGTAGTGAGATACAGTTGGTTGGCGTTAGACGCATCCAAGTGGGAGCTTGATGATCCAAGTGGCAGGTCATTGTATGCCTGACTGTCAGTGGCCATCGTTGTCAATGCATCTGCGTCACTAGTGTAAGCGTTCAGCGCATGGCCATCAGATTTACAAGAGGTCACGGTCTCATCTGTGACAACAGTGAATATAGACATGTCTCTGGATGACATAGAAGCAGACGGATCAACGTCACAACTTGACCTCTGCTCTTCGACACTTGTCATCAGCGATAATTCAGAATGTACAACCGGTTGTCCTTGCTCTTCTAACAAAATGTTCTGCTCTGAAATGATGGATGATTGCTCCTCTCGGCCACTGCCTGTTTGGCCATCAGCTGACAACTCCAGTAAATGAAAGTTTGGAGATTCAACATCACTTCTCAAGCTGTTATCAGTCACCGAGGTTACCAATGGGTTGCACAAGGAGCTCTGACGCTGTTCAATCAACTCTGATTGCCCGATGTAGCCAGTTGCATCACCTGAACGAGTGAGTAACTCACTTGCAGACACTGACGATCGACGCGATTGGGAAGGAGACAAATGATCTTTTGAGTCTTGGGCAAACAAACAATCAGACGACATCTGGCTCTGCCTATCTGCTGGCGGCAAGGGAATAGTCGTAAATGGCAACTGTGATGACCCCTCTGCATAATCATCAGGGGGGCATGGCGTGGATGTCCCAGATGGACCCATCAGGGGGTCACTGCTCTCCTGAATAACTGTGGTGCCAATGGATGAGTACTGTTGCCGTTCAACATGAGCAGTGCTGCCTTGATTACTGCTATCTTTCGAGGGGCGTCCCTGAAAAGAGAGTGCACGGTTACTCAGGAGTAGAGCAAACAAGGGCAGATTGTCAACACGGACATCACTATTTAAAGTGCAAATAAGCATACTTTGCGTCCTTGGTCTTTTTGCCGAACACGGTTGTTTCTTGCACGAAGCTACAACAACACAAGTAGATGTTAGGAAAATATAAGCAAGAAGACATTACATTATTATCTGACTGATCGACATAGATGTCATTCACAAATCACAACATATGATGAAGAACAAAAATCCCATCTGTAAGGTAAAGCAACACACAACACGCCAGCCTTAGAATGCGACCTAATCAACAGCTTGAACTCACTCGGAATGGCTCTCTTTGCTCCGGTGGTAATTTTCGCCAGAGTCTTGCCACGGCACGAGCGCGACTGGGCCATTCTAAAGCAAACAGAGATAAAAACAGTTTAGAAAAGAACATCCAACATCAAAAGACCAAACAATTAACAACTCTGTATTAACTTTCTTGTTCATTTCTGAAGTAAATAGGACCAGGGTAGTGAAACCTATCTAAGGATAGAACAGTTGAACCCACTTGATGTCCTACTTCCATTGCAGGCATCAAAAGAGTTGAAGCATAAAGCCAGGCAGGCAATTAAATAACACCAGGTATGGCAAATAGCATCCTAACCAATGGGGATATTAAGCAAAAGTAGGACATTATCCGATCAGATAATAACCGGATGCGATAGTACAAAACGTAAATCTTGTTCCAGGTGTGGTAAAAATGTCTGTCTTTACTTCCTTTCGTAATCACACAGCAGCCTTGATAAGATTAACACTACAGTCAAACATGTATTAGCGGCCACCTCTATAGAGCAGCCACATGTGTATAAAGGCCACTCTTCATAACCCCAATGTGACATTTTCTATAGAAATCAACCTGGACAGAAAGGCCACCTGTCTATAAAGGTCAGTTTCCTCAGGTCCCAAAGGTGACCATTATAGACAGGTTTGCTGTTACTGCAAATCACAAAGATGCTGCATGCAATGTCATCTCGAAAAGGTTGAATATTGCTAGCTGGTTGATTTTACTTCCATTGCAGACCTCTATGGTGCTTCAACAGTACTTAATAAATGTACATCAATGTAATCAATAGTTGCATCGAATATTTAAGGGTCATAAAGTATAACAAATTAATCGTTATGTCCTTGGTGCAGAATAAAAAGTTACTAAAGTGTAACTCTGTTAATATCACCTCGGTTAATGTCACAACCCGCTTAATATCACTTCACTTTGAATACCAAACTCTGTCAAATCAACTATTTTAACCCGCTTAATATCACGACCCGCTTATTATCACGATTTTTGATTGGAAAATCATAGTGATATTAACGAGGTTTCATTGTATTAGACGAGTCGTGATACTAGCCGGGTTTTCATCAAAAAAGTTAGCATCAAAATGTCTATCTGATGCCTCAGTATTGTACCTGGATATTCCACTTTCAAATTGGGATGCATCAGATTGGCATAAAGAACAGGCGAGATGGTTGCGTATTGCCCAAGACCTTCATCATGATGCCATTTACGTAGCTGCTTCTGTCCGTCGATTCTAGGACTGGGCACGTCACCCCTCTGTTTGGGCTTGACTTCAGCATCTTCCCCAAACACTGCCTTGAAGGGGTCAGTTTCTCCAGATGGCAAGCCCCCCTCAGACAGCACTGATGACTGACTGGTGAAAGCTTTGTCTGATGTGAATGAGCCAGAGTATTCGGCATGGCTGCTAGTGAACGAGTCTAGCTGTTGATACGATGTGGTTACATCTTGGTAAGAGGGAGGGCCATTTTCAGCATAGCTATTTGACATATCCGTGTTGGCAACAGAGTAAGCTGGTGCTTGGTAACTATCACGTCGACCGTGCTGAGCGGATGATGACTTAGGTTGATCCATTGGGAATTCACTGCTTGCCTGTTCTAGTGGGCTTTGTGATTGCGAGTTGCCATCAACGCTCATTTCTCTTGCAAGGCCGGCAAAAATTTCCTCAACTTCTTGACCATCCACATGAGGAAGATCGGAAATGCCCATGAATCCGAGGTCGCCTGTTGGAGTGAGGCCACTTGGCGAACGATCGTAGTTGCCATGCGATGTGGATGAATTGTACGGAGGCTTGTCTTTACGTTGCTTTCGTTTTTGATTGACCTGATCAACAGATGAGCTCCGAGAAAATCCTGTCACTCCTGAAATTCAACAGACACATACCAGTTTGATGTTAAGTCACAGCCGTTTTCATTAGCCACTGGAGAAATTGACTAAACGTGATCATTTGTTTAGTCAATAGTTGATTAACGAATACAGGTGAGATATCTTGATCTGCTGTGTGTACGGGCCATCTATAGAAAAGTTGCTACAATCTCGATCAGTGCAAATAAATTCCCTCAAAAAAGCCAGGAATCTCCTATACGAACTAAACAGATATCCAAAATCGTTACATTTCTATGTACCAGTCCACGATAATGTAAAGGCAGATCGAACGTAACAGTTCAATGAAAGTATTGTTTCGTCAATCTAGCGACATGTACAATGGGTATATAATCTATGAAAATGTCAACAAAGCACACCTTGCTTCTTTGATTTGTGCAGTGCACCAGTCTTCTGAGATAAATTGTCTGTGTTGGAGACTTGAAGTTGCTCTTCGCTTCCCTTTATGACATCTTTCATGAGTCTACAAATACAAATGTCAGACTGTTAAGCACACACGATGACAGGTGTGTAGTAAACGATCGTATGTAAGACATTTATAATAATGCAGCATGTATAAGTCAAACTCATGTATATGTCGCAGCTAAATTTTGATAACAAGACTAATAAAACAAAGACCAACAGAATCACACCGTATTTTTTACGCATATATTCAAGCTTAAAGTGCGACTTATACAACCCGGATTACGGTAAGCTGTTATTAAATTACAAATGACTCAAAGTAGCACTTAGCTTGTACATTACAAATTTATTATGCTAAGTTTATTAACACGTAGAAAGTTGGGAATCTTAGATATTTCTTGCATAAACTGTTTTTATTAAAGTCACATAAAATATTTGCCTATGTTGCATCTATGATCTATTATCAAATATATTTGGATACCTCACGAGACAATGCTCGGCATACTGCAGTTGCTGACAACTGATAAAAACCTGTTGTCCTTCAGTTTCATCAAACGGGAGACATCCACTGTATCTTAACTACAGTCAAACCTGTATTAGCGGCCACCTTTATAGAACAGCCATGTGTGTATAAAGGCCACTCTTCGTAACCCCAAAATGACACTTTCTATAGAAATCAACCTGGACAGAAAGGCTACCTGTCCATAAAGTTCATTTTCCTCAACTTGGACTGTACCATCCAAGAGTCTTGTCGAGAACTACTCACCCAGCAGTTGAGAGGGCCTTGGCCTGTTGAGATGCTGGCAAATCTTCAGCAGTGAGGTTCAGCGAGAACCCAGCTTGCCCTTTGGTTGTCGTTGTCAATGCAGACGGATTGGTGCCACGTGCATTCACACCCTTCGTGAATTCGTCGTCTGAGGATTGAGACATGTCAACTTCACAACTGAGAAGGCCTTGCTTGCGTTTTCTTTTGACGCCTTTCAATAGGGTAGCACCAAAGAACTCAAACTAGAACAAAACCCAACAACAATATGAAACAACACTGCAAACCATCAGACAGTGTTTCAAATGCAGAATCTCCCTTCTCCTACAGTCCAAATTCCAAATCAACAAGATATTGCCAAATCATAAAAACATGTCAGGTATTGATGAGTTCTCTCTCAATGTAGAATCGCAATTTACAATTAGTTATTGTTAAAAAACTTCAAACGGATACAAAGACACCGCTCTTACCGGATTGCTAGTTTCGTCTGGACCTTTTGGCTTTCGCACAACGCGAGCAGGCTTTGGCTTGGCTACAACTGCCAATTTCTTTGGTGGAAAGACAAACCCGGCATCATTGGGCATGATGGTTGGCTTTACGTCTTCCAGATCCGTATCAGCAACAGCATTGTCAGTCGGCAGCATAGGGCCAATGTCCTTCGAGTCTTCACTGATGTGAGATGTAGCTACATTTGGCTGATGTGGTTCACTTACATTAGACTGCGGCAATGATTCGGTTGCATCCGCTGCCTTTGTGTTGTCTTTATCACGGCTTTTTGTCCGATTTACAGCTGGTCGAACTACAAGACTCTTGATCTGTTTCAAGCCAACATCAGTCAGAAGCATTGCACTTGGCATTTCGGCATCTTCTTTTTTCACCTTGGCTTTCAAGGCTGGCAAACGCACCTCAACCGTGCCCAGCCCAGGCACATTTCCATTCTGGATGGCTTTCAATGTTGGTCTGTTATTGGACAATGGCTGCAATGCCATTTCTTTGCCGCTATGCAGTCCCTCTTCAATTTCATTTGTCATCGTAGTACGACGCCTTGCTTTTAGGTTATGAAGTGTTCGTGTACGCTTGCTGTGACTGTTGGTGTTGCCGCTAGCAGCACCACCATTGATAGGCATACTTGACAGACTGACATGAACAGACGTGGTTGTCGTGACAACAGCAGTGGTAGTGCGGCTCATTGTTCCCGTAGATGTATGCATCTTGCTAAAATTGATCACTGTCGTTGAACTGGAGAAGATGCCCCATTGGTTGGTGCTCGGCCGACAGAGACAGCAGTGGTAGCCATAGCTACCAGCAAGATCGGCGTCCTCTTCAGAGACGAGACCATCGCATTCACCATGCAACCATCTGAAACAGAAAAGCATAGCATAACTACTTGATTCTGTTAAAGGCAGTTGAAAACGGCCATTTAAAAAAGTAAAATGTTAATGAATTACCGTCCGCAATTTGAGCATTTAACAATCAATTCGTTATCGTTGTAGTCAGTGCAGCAAATGGGGCAAGTGGTGTTGCTTGCGCATGGTCCGCACTGCGTGTAGTTGGACATCCACTTGCTATGAAAGCCAGGATTGATTGAACCGCAATCATCACAACCAATGCACCTGCGGAGAAGTAATAGCAACCAATCACACTTCAAATATACATTCACAGCAGCATAATTTCTAATACTGTACAATAGGCAGCCAGCTACGCGAACTTTTGACACGTCTCACTTCAAGTGATTCAATGAATTAGATTAAACACCAGCCATATTTATCGTGGTGCAAAGTCTAGTGTTGCATGCGATTTGCAGCCACTGCACAAATTCTGGTAAAGCAAATGTTCCAGGATCTTGCAGGCAGTAGCAATGGCGAGGAGCTGCTGCTCACACCCCACCATCAAGGCCAGCCATGTGCGTAGCAATGAGATTGGTAGCAAGAATGCCCTGCCTGATGACACATCACGCCTGCTTTGCCACAATGAGACCAGCCTCCATTACGCCCTATCGCAGTTAGCACTATGGTGTGAGTGTAACCTCACCTAAATTACATTTAGCTACATTTAAACTCTATCACCATACTTATCCCACCCAGTATAATAAGTAATTTGGTTGGTGGGAGGACCATTGGCTGCTATGCACTGCTGCTGCTGCAGGTATTGCTGCTGCTGCTGTTGCCGTTTCTGCTGCTGCTTGTGAACCTGTCACACTCCCTCAACCAAGCACCATTCACACTGATAAACAGTGGAAGGAGTAACAAACCTATTAATATATTAAGAACATGATATTGTCAAGAGATTACTAGGAGGAGAGCGGGTAGGGATTGATAAGCAAGACAAGTAGCTAGTAGCTGATGGTATCGCGAGCGAATAGCAATGACTAGCAGGAGTCAGGCCGAAGCTGGAATGGGAGTGCCATGCAGAACTTGCTATAGATATGCGCGCATCTCCTCTGAAGTACGAACTCTAATTACCAGTGATCTCTGAGACTAGCGCCCAGGCTCCCTATCTCAGATGCTGCCGGACAAATGGTGAGAGTTCAACTTTGCTTAGATTTCAAATAACCACAATAAAAAAAGTTATACTCATCATATTGAAATTTTTGAAAACCAAATTAATCATTATGAAAGCCAGTAAAATTTTCAAAACTGCTGGTGTGAGAAAGTGAATTTCGAAAATTCCCTTCCGATTGTACATTCTGACAGCACAGGTCACATATATGTCATCAACAAAACTTGCACTAAGACACTGCTCTATAAAAGCGAAAGCTAAAAGAAGAATACTCTATATAAAAAGCACAAGAAGAGCATCAGTACCAGTAAGATCATCGATGACGGCAAAAGCATACTGTCTTACCATTTACAGCGCCAGCCTTCTTGTGGGACATCGTCGAGTGGGGGATCCAGGCAGTAGATGTGATAGCTAACGTCACAATTGTCGCATAGCAACAGTTTGCCTTCGTCGGTATTCTCACCGCAGCCTTCGCAAACCGTGCAATCGAGACACCGCCAGCCTTTTGTCATGATGACCTTGTTGACCTGAAACACGAAAGGAAAACAAATAAAATTAAATCAAAATCAAACACAGCTCAACAGAAAACGTTTCAAGCCAACCTCAGTGCTCCCCACCGGAGGAACAGTGAAACCTGTCTATAATGGTCACTTTTGGGACCCGAGGAAAACGACCTTTCTGACCAAGTTAATTTCTATAGAAAGTGTCATTTTAGGGTTACGAGGGGTGGTCTTCACACACAGGTGGCTGCTCTATAGAGGTGGCCGCTAATACAGATCTGACTGAACAGAGAACTTACGACTCTAGTCTTTTCCATGTTCTGTTCTATGTCAACCACAACATCATCATATCAACCCATAGCTGACCACTCCATCCCGTAAATTACCAAATTACATATATGACATTGAAAAACGTCTTCCGTTGTTGTGCGATGAGAAAATTAGTAACATCAAGCAGGTGTAATTCTACCAGTCGAGACAATCCAGACATGGGACAGTATCTGCTGAAAAACTACCCAGGGTGTGATGGTATACCAAAGAAAATACAGTAGATTCTGGAGGTATAGCATCTCAAAGACTATATGATACTGACGTATTCTACAAGTGTGGTATTAGAGTACAACCATCAAAGTCATTCTCAAAATGCTGTCTTCTCTTTGAAGGCAATAAACTCCCCAATCAACTCAAACTGGAAGGGGAACATCGTGTATACAGTCAAACCTTTTAAGCCATCATCTGATCAAGATGGTCACTTGATACAGTTGAATTGTATAAGACAAGCTTGATGGCAGTTGACGCAACATCTGGTTACATACCTTGATGTTGACACAATACGGATGGAAGCATTGACCACACTGTACACAGGCAATAAGATTGCCTTCTTCATCCTTTCCGAAACTGCCACAGCACATGCACATGTCCTGGAATATAGCAAAACATTTGCAAATAAACAACAAGCCAAAACAATGCAAATGTCAGTCCATACAGTGGTGAAGTGGTAACCAGTTGGTGAACTGGTGACTCACTTCTTGGAAGCATAAACACATATGATGTCACAACAGAATTAACTGCAATCTCTAGCGCTCAACTTCTACTATTAAATATAAATTATGTTAGCATGAAATGGAAACCGCCATATCTATCAAGAATAGTATCACAAGTACCGAAAGGAGATCAACAATGGATATATTCCGCATCTCTCTCTTGATTTTCGGAGTTATTCGGATTTTTAAAATATGTCTGCCAATACAGTCAAACCTGTATTAGCAGCCACCTCTACAGAGCAGCCACCTGTACATAAAGGCCATTCTTGATAACCCCAAAATGACACTTTCTATAGAAATCAACCTGGACAGAAAGGCCACCTGTCTATGGTCATTCTTCTTCGGTCCCAGAGGTGGCCGTTATAGACAGGTTTCACTGTAACAGTGTCACCATGAACAATTATTTGTCAATTTAAGTACAACAGTCTACCCCCTGACCAGAAATCTTGCCCAATAATGTCACATCAGCAACGACATTGGACATCTACCTAAGAATGTTTTTCCAAGCAACCAACAACTCCTTTCTGCATTTTCAGTCAAATTAGTCCCCAGTAAAGGCCTTTACTTTACAAAAAGATCAGAAAACAAGAAAGGCAAAATAATTTTCAGTTCAAGCAATATCGATGTTTGTCAAGTCACGTTTGAGGGATTGGAAGCGTTCAAACTGTTAGAGTTGTATACAATGTGCTACATCACGGCTTACCTGGCCTAGCGTGTAGGAATCTTTGGTTGAAACAAGAACCACAGTTGAATGTAAACCCTCCACAGAGTCATCTTGATCTTTCACTTTCTCGTTAGCAGGAACGTCACTCAGAAGCTACATAGGATTGATACCAATCAAGGTTAATTAGCCCTTGTCCTGCTATTGACGTGTATACACGTTTCGAAACAAGTCAAAAGAAGCAACATATAACCAATCAAATAGTTGGTCCCTGGCGATCAATCAATCAACAATCTATAAAGCTACTTCAAGTCTTTGTTTAACTATTTTTATGAGCAAGACAAGGGTTAACTCTTTGACAATTCTCTGATAGCAATACAAATGCATGCCAATTCCAGCCTTTGATACAAATTCAATCCATTTCATACAAGTTCAAGTAGATTTTCAAATAGCATCACTCCACACTCTCAATGCATTTTGGGATTCAAGCTAGTTGACCTCTAGGACTTGTGTTCAACTCAAAACTTCTTGTTTGAAAATCATGCTTGTATTCTGTACTTGGTCAATTACCAGCTTAGCAACAGATATGTGGCTCCTTTACAGTAAGCCCAATTGCACTTGTTGTGTCTATCAAAATATTTGGATCACAACACGGAATGCTCTATTAAATTACAATAACCAATCAAGCTAATCGAAGAGCTCGCTGCACGTCTATACCTGAATGTTTTCCTTGTTTGCTGATGATTCTACCGCTGGGTATTTGACTTTAGCGCGACCAACAGCACCCTTGGGTGGCTTCAATTTCTTTCTGTTTGCTTGACCAGGACTTTTATTTGGCTGCAATCACAACGAAACAAAGAGAAATCCATACACGTCAATCATATCTTAAGAACAGCACAGATTTGAAGACATGTACACAAAACACAAGCAGTCACAACTGCAATTCATTTATAAATAAGCCACTTATTTTGATTACAATTCTAGTTTAGCGTACAAGAAAAACCACACATGCAAATCCGAGCAGCGACATTCAATTTTAAGAACAAGGCATGCGGTCAGAAATGTCCGAACAAACACAAAAGACGACGGTCATACGTCGCTGACGCCACACTAGAAACAATAATCTGAGTGACTAAACAGAATGTTGCTTCAAGTGTGGACATTCACTGAAATGCTGACAGACTTTGCATAAGCAATTTCATGAGTCTATTTTGGAGTCAGGAAAGGTAGTCCAAGAACAAACATGGATGAACGGGAACAAGTGCAAGGCTTATCGCATTAATACATTATTGCAGAAAATTCTAAAGGAGTGTTTGGACTGGAGCTTCATGTTCCACTCACCTTGACTTTGAATAACGGAATTCGCTTCTTTCCTTTACCATTCGATAAGTTTGAACGAGATGTTGTTGGTGAAGCGGCTGCCTCATTTGAACAACTTGTTGGCGATAAAAGAGATCTTGGTGGCAACAGAGAGTTCTTATGGAATGTAATTGAGTCGAAATTTGTCAAGTCGTCTTTGAAGTCATCAATGCCACACAAGATACCATCTTCGTTGCCAAAATTAGGAAACGGCAAAGAGTTAGATGCATCAGATTCCCTCATGACTTCCTCAAAGTTGATGTCCAAGTCATCGATATCTTTGGATTCCATCAAAAGTGGCGACGTGTGCTGCATGTAACCAGCTGCTGTTCTAGAGATGGCATCTGCCTCTTCAAGGGTCAACGTCCTCTGGCCGTGATGGGCAAGCATTGATTCCAGATCAGGAAACGAATCGTCAAAACCATGGTGCTGCAGATCAGAAAAGCATAACAAATTTAGAGGTGTGAGAAAGTTTCTTTTAGTCAATGTATAAACAAGGATATCAGGTCTTTCTTTCATGTTGGCAGTTGTCATCAGAAAAGTTAAATAAAACTTTTTACAGCTATATACTTTCTCAAACATGATTAACACGTGGCTAGTTAATTTTACTGCTGGAGACTGGAAAGGAACAGAATGAAGCTATTATACTTTGCCTCTGAGTGGAAAAATAATTAGCTTTTACTAGCTGTTTCATTGTGTGTGCAAATTGGTGAGAAAAATAAGCAATGCTTTCAAACGATTCACACTCTTGCTGATGTCTAAGACAAGGAGAAAACTATTCCTTGGAAATAAATGTTATCTTACAGTGAAACCTGTCTATAATGGTCACCCTTGAGACCTGAGGAAAATGACCTTTACAGACAGGTGGCCTTTTTGCCCAGGTTGACTTCTATAGAAAGTGTTTTTGGAGGTTATGAACAGTGGCCTTGATACTCAGGTGGCTGCTCTATAAAGGTGGCCGCTAATACAGGTTTGACTATACCAATGTTCAATGATACTGAGATATGTAAGCATAAAGAGGTGCTGAGATTCATTTCAGCTTTGTGAAGCTCAAATTAAAAGCAAACTGCAAATTCTATCTAAAGCATAGCTACAGCTGTAATTAGTTACTTGTAAAAATGAAAAGATAATCAGTCTAGTCACTTATAACACTACACATTTGAGATAACGTTCAAGATCTGCTCGCATAAATCTATACAGTACCACACAAGTCTTCATACCTGCCCATACGAATTGATAACTGAGTCCTGTAAGTTGGCCAATGGTCCAACACTCCGACAGGGTGGGCACACATACTGTGTTGAATCTTCCACTGGACCATCATCGCAATCTGAATGCACCCATTTCGAGCACTTCATGCATTGATTGATCCAATCTTCACTATCAAACTGCCGAACAGCACGACTGCAAATCAAACAGCTCTGGCCTTTCTTCCGCTGCTGATAACATCGGTCGCAGAGCGTATAGTTTCTGTGCCATCGACATGTTGGTCCGCCACCGGGAACTCGAGAGCCACAGTCATCGCACTGTCGACATTGCTAGATCGATAAGAATAAACCGAATCATGCATCTATAGACTTTAACTTTCTATCATACATTGTACACATTGATAAGTATGACATTTACTTATTGATGCAGCAACCTCAATTACTGTCTTACCGTGCACTTCCAGCCGGTCTTTGGTATGGTGGCCATTTTGGGAGTAAGACAATACAGGTGAAAGCCTTTGTCGCAAACATCACAGAAAAGCATCTTGTCGTCATCGCCTGGTTGCCTGTCAGCACAGAATAAACAGATCTCATTATTTAACACTTGTCCTGCTATTGACATGTATACACATTTTGAAACAGGTCAAAAGTAGCAACACATAACCAATCAGATAGTTAGTCCTTAGCAAGCAACCAATCAGCAATTGGTGAAGCGACTTCAAGTCTTCATTTAAATAGTTTTCCCAGCAGGACAGGGGTTAATAACAGAACAGGTCTCAGCACACTACGTATCAGCAATACACAGCCTGACAACTAGCAACGGAAGCATTTCAACTGAACACGATTCCATGGCAATGGCATTCAAACCATCATCAACAGCGCAACTCAAGGACTTCCCCCATAGGTATCATGCAATCAACAGAAACGCTACATACTCGTTATATTAATACTATTTCTCTACAAACATATTATCTGATACTGGAACTCTCATCAAGTTTGAATCAGGAAGTTGCTATTTGAAATTGTCATTGGACTCATCGTTTGATCTACATGGAGCATTCTACTGCATTGCAAACATGCTTAGTAATTTTCTATAACATATCTACCATATTAGACAAGATTTTATTGGGCCTATAGAAATTTAATTTCTGTGAAACGGCAATAGTTTATCATAATGGTCAGTCTTCTACGATTATAAACATGGCAATTAGAAACACGTTTGGTGGTATTTCTCAGCACCGTACCTGCATCCCTGGCACACTTTGCATTCGGGGCATTGCCAGCCCATCCTCACGTTGGCATTAATGGTCACGGACGGCTCAAGGCAAGTGCCGTGGTAATGTCGGCCACAGCTGGTGCAAAACAGTTGAGTTACAACATCGCCAACATTATCACAGATGACACAGCATGCTTCACTTCCAGCTGAAAACAAATTAGACAAGGACCATCAAAGCACAATAGCAGCAAGGAAAACTTCTATGTGATAGCCAGTCATAACTGCTATCAGAGAGCCTGCTCTGAAGCACGTCACACAGAATTGCATCCTCTAAAATTGCAAAATGCTACAAATTTATTTTAAGGAGAACAAAACCGACTTCACAATATGCATTCTTAGCAATGCATGCATATGCATTGTATTACAATTATATCAACTTTAAATTACAACAATTTCTTTCCAACATTGATATTGATTGTAATTAACTACATATTCAATGTCAATCTTATGACGAGATTGGAAATGGAAGAACATTTTGCAAGATATGTTATGAAACAAAGTTGGCATCATTGACTTACAGAATAGCAGAAGTTTGAATTGTAAGCTCACCTAGCTGTTCAGCATGGTCGAGATGGTCAGGACACAGTAGGATCATACTCTTGATGTCTTGGAATGTTCCGGCACTTGCACAACAAGGATAATGGTAAATCTGTTCACAATTCTGAATTTGACACTCGATGCTAGCTCCGTACCGTCCACAATGGCTGCATCTCTGCACAAAGCAACCACAAACATAGACATTTTAGATTCTTGATGGTGATGATCAAGGCGAAAAACGCATAGTTTGCAATCAAATCTATTGCATTGAATAACTTCTGCAAAATTCAATTAGAACTGTAACCTATTGATCTTGCGGTAAAGGGCTCCAAAAAACAGAGGGATTTCTTTTTATCATGAAGGTACGTATAAGGTGGGTTAGCTCAGTTGGTAGAGCGCCGGGCTTTCGATAGAAAGGTCCAGAGTTCGAATCCCGCCAGAGTCAAACTCACTCTGGTATCCTCTTGTGGGTTGCCGCAATGTAATAGGAGTCAGGACCGTGGGCTGGCTCCCTGCACCTGATATGTCTCAAAGGCATCCCTGGCTCTATTAAGCTTTGAATGGGAGATGAGCACCGCATGGATAGCGAAGCCACAGCACTTGAGGCAACGCTGGTGACTGAACCACTGACAAACTATGTATAAGTACACAATTTCTCTCAAGGAATAATAGCAGAATAAACCAACTGCTTGACAAAAGAACTGATCCACTATGGGAGTTTGCCCAAAGAATTACATACTTTAACATTCTCTGTCAAGGACCGGTAGTGACTGTAGCATTGTGTAAAACCGTAACCTATTGAAATCTTTTTGTGACAAGGTTATTAGCAAATGGAGGAACGGGCTGTTCATGTTTAAATGATGATAATGACCATCAACTTCACGTCATGAGCAATAATGAAAATAGTAAAAAAAACAATGTACAAAAAGGAATTCAACACAACATGCCATTGAGGCAATTTGTAAATTACGAACACATTAAGTGATTATAGCTAGTACTGCTAAGTGGATCTCAATCTGTATCGATAATTGGTGATATTACGCATTATGCGATAGCATAATTAGTTAAGTTCAATTGTATACGCTTACCACTGACAATGCTTTGAAAACCGCTTTATCGACATTCTCAAGATCGTAAGAATCTGTTTGACACACGCCAGCCGACCATGCGGCACAGCAGTGATGCGCAAGTACTGATCCTTCTGATCCAAATACATCGTGAATATTTCTCATTTCTGCAGAGCCAAATGAGACCATATCACTAGTAAGGTGTTGGGTCTTCCCCGTTGGTGGTCGTCCCCTCTTTTTCTTGGAAGGTCTGGCAGGTAAAAGTTCAGCTGGGAAACCATTCTCTTTGCTGTTCATTCCAACTGTTTCACGTTGTATTTCATATTCAGGAACCAAATCAAAGATGTCAAAGCCAAACGATGCATTGTATCTACTTAAATCGCCGAGGACCTGAGCCATTTCTTGTCCGCAATTGCAGAAGGCACACGTTGATTCACTGGTGAATAAAGAGAAGAGAGAATTATATCTATTTCCAAAGGGGCACCTGAAAGACTAGGGGGCACTACGATAAATCGTTCAGCGAGCATGCGGCTGCCAGCCAGTTGACGGACTGGTCTATCCAGATTAGCCCGCCAATTCTCAAATTACAATTGGCCGAAATTAATCGACAAAAATATAATCGGCAAATGTCCTGTTCGGTTCATCTCTACCCCAAACCTTCCACCCATGCAAGGTATTTACCTGACACTGTCAGTTTCCATATCTCCATTTTCCTCTGGAAATCCTAGTAATGATGTCGAATCAACAAACATCGGAGCAGAAGATGTTTCTGATTTCGTTTCACCATCACTATCGGGTAGATTGGATTCCTGATAATAAACATCATAGAAATTAACAGTCAAATGCACATTATAGTGTCATATCTATCACTGTTGATTTTGTCAATGTTAAATGTCAATTTAATCAATAAAGGTAGCCCAATAAGCCAATAGCTTGTCTTCCTTAACGACTATACGTGTTGGAAGGGTCAGGTGTCAAACCAAGAAACCCTAAGTGGCAGCTACACATACTAGCTGCTAGACCACACCACCACGGGTTGTTGTAGTTGTTGATGATGATGATAAATGTCATTTAGCTTCAACTGCAGAGAGCAGTTACCCAAGGTACGTTTTACAGAATGTCAAGCAACCAAGCATCATTAATTAATTGAATCTTTAAAAATAACGAGGATAGTGTATTCTCGACATCAGAGCTGTGTTCACTGTGTGTGCTACTTCTTAGGATGAAAAATAGTGCAACCTGCGAGACGGTAGCCAGAGTCAGGTCCGATAACCTTTCGGGAAGGATTAAATAGGTATGTTTAAGCAGGTTTTAGTCATACATGCCACATTTGCCTACATATGGGTACAGCCTAGGAATCAGACATTAAAATGATGAGACATATCCTCTATGATCAATCTTGAATACAAACAGTAACACCAAACACGAATATATACTGTCAAACGGAAACACCATCTAAACAAACGATGAAGCTCACCAACAGTACTTTGCTTTCATCGATCTCACAGAGATCTTCATTTTTATTCCATGTCTGGTTAGCAAAGCTCTTCACCCTTCAACAAAACAAGAACATACACTAGAATGGTTGCTGAAACATAGCTACAGTTAGGCAATGTGGCCGTTGTCAATAATGAGGTGGCTGTATGCACAGTCACTCAACCACATGGCTATTGCAATTTCTTTCCCCTTGTTGTAAGCAATAACTTTTCTAACTATGGTCGTGCATTGAATATAGACATACAGTCAAACCTGAAGTAGCAGCCAACTCTATAGAGCAGTCACTTATGTATATAAAGGCCACTCTTTGTAACACCAAAATGACACTTTCTATAGATATCAACTTCGACTGAAAGGCCACCTCACTATAAAGATCATTTTCCTCAGGTCCCAAAGGTCACCAGTATAGACAGTTTCACTGTATTGTGTTGCTAAATGAGATTTAGGCAAAGTTTAATTTGAACTAGAGCCCCCAGCTGGTAGCAAAGGAAGAATCGCAGCTAGCCTAGTTAGGTAATTGTGTGACTGATCTGCCTTGCAAAACACACATCAGTCAGGATGCAATGAGTAACCCATCCTGCCTCTCTCTTTTTAACATGGTGTCGTATATTACCATGAATGAGGCGACCACCACTTTTTCCTTTAATCTGCAATTTTAGCATATTTAATGAACTTTCAAACAGCACTTGTGTATAAGGTGAGCTGGCATTTATGACAAATAATTTGGAGCTAGAAATTTGCCAGATATGTGGCAATATAATATAGTAACTTAACCCTTGTCCTGCTATTGACGTGTATACACGTTTTCAAAACAATTCAAAAGCAGCAACATACAACCAATCACATAGTTAGTTCCTAGCTATCAACCAATCAGCAATCAATAAAGCGACTTCAAGTCTTCATTAAACTAGTTTTATGAGCAGGACAAGAATTAAGTAACCCTCTTACGTAGAAGTGTGACATCTTGGCTGAGGCAACACGTTGCAATCACAGCTTCTGTCATACGCAAAGAAGTAGCTCTCCCCAAAGCAAGCACAAACACCAAATAGCTTATCTGTACGGATAAGCTTACAAGACCAAAAAAACTGAATTGTAAATAACCTTGCTAAATAATAGATGCAATCATGCATAATTAAAAGTTCAAAATGTTGCATTTTCAATAATAACTAATTATTTAATATTTTGAAACCAAAGAAAAATTAGAGAAGCCTTCTATTGACCTCCATGATGTGCAATAACGAAACATGTGCCACTCAATTTGTCAAGCCCGTAGCATGTAAATTTGATTTGTGGCAGCACTACAACTCTGCATGGATGGCGAGGCAATGGGGAATGCTCACCATGACAGAATGATAGAAAGCACGTATAACCAAACAGCACGTTGCATACCTGTCAAATAGATTTGCATTTTTGCGTATGGCATTCTTCATTGGACGCACCGTTCTGTTCACGTCTTCATTCATTGGTCCTGTAGGTACAACAAAAAATGTCTGAATTCTTATCGAGCAGGCCACTCGTGGAGTCCATCCCCATCGCAGGTGGCTTGTCTATTTGCTGTGAGTGACCATGGGCCTATGGCATAACTCTTGCCTTGTGTATACCTTCAAGATTCAAAACTCAAATCATGCACAGGTCTGATGGCTTGCACCACTACATGGCACCAATGTAGCTAACAGTCAGATATTCGCATCTGGATGTAACTTTTCTTGATGAAAAAATCTCAACATTTGCCAATTTAAGAATAACTAGAAGCCAACTTTTAAACCGGGCAATATGGAAAATTCTGGGCAAAAGCAAAACTGCCGTAACAACAATTTGCTTTGAGAGACAGCTAATATGCAAGTCCAAATATGAAAAGTCACCTCTGACTAGATCTGTTAGTGTTTCCAAGTTTAGCAAAGTATCAACTACACTTCTGGCTCATGAGCTTTGTCTGCATAGGAGCCTAATTCAACGTACTAATGGCTGATTGCTTGGAGATAGGGAAGTCTGTGGCACATCAAACGGAGACTTGAAACGTTCAGACCAAATCAAATCTTATTAAAAAATTTAAAGTAAAACTGGCATCAACGCAAATCCGTAAGCATACGGCTTACTAAGTCCAAAGTAACAAATTATGCTGAGAATTCACAAGTAAATCAACAAATTCAGAAACGTTTGTACAGTCATCGGAGCTTGAAATAACAAAACAGCAGAAGTTTTTAAATGAAGTTGCCTCATTGCAATGTCTAAGTAATTTCAATATAACGTCATCAGTTATTTCATAAAAAATGCATTTCATGTGGTACCAGTATACTTTAATTGATTTATTAGCCGACAATCCGACACAAATGCAGAGTATATAACCCAAACGAAATACAGAGCTCTAATACTTCAGGCTACATGGAAACGCTTTAGTTCCTTAGGTGGAATCATAAAACTACTTCAAATCAGTTTTATCTAGTGGTTATATTAAGCAAAGTTTTGCAAGACGAAACATACGCATCAAAGCCAGACTGACAGAAATTGGCGTCAATTACTAGTCTTATCAGATGTGGTATAATAAGCAGTGTCTAAGCACTGTCTAAACATTAACAGTCTCAAAACGGTGAGTAAGTAACCTATTACATTGTGGCATTTCCCTTACAAAGTTGGAGCCTTGGGCTACCGTCATCTAGACAAGGGCTAACATACCACTCAATGATGTAAAACTACACAATAAGTAAATGTCAATGTCACAAATGGGTTTCTCTGGCAGTAGAAAACACATCTGCTTATCAGCAGGATGGCACTAAATTAGTCTCATCTGTACTAGAGAGCCATGAGTCTTCAGCGACCACCTTCAACTGGCAAGATTTAAATAGTCTAATTCACCTCCATTCATCAACAAGTTGACAATTTTAAAAATAGGACATGAAACAAAATTAAAGCATTACATAAAATGCATCGTCCAATTACTGCATACAACACCATTATATAGGAGCTTAGTTATTAATGAAGGATACCAGATATTTGTTTACTGGACACCTAATGTTGTAATTAGGGTAGGATTACACCCTCTAGTGGACATTAAAAACAAACAAGAATTAGCCAAATTGTCACTACAGCTGTGAGAGGCCTGACAAAAATAGCATCGTTTAAATGACATTTATTTTTCATCGACAAAAAATGACGTGTTTATGTGGACAAGAGCATAGCTATTTGTTACGTTGACTGCCTGGGGTAGTTAAACCAGCATATTCAGAGCAAAGCGATCCCCACGTAAACTTTTGTGCTTTTAGGGTTTAGAAATTGTTGGTGTTGGCAAAGTGTCTATTAGCAGTAGACTTTTAGCTAAAAAGCAGCTTTTAATTAGGTGCGAAAGGGAAGGAAGTGTGTCATTTTCAAAAGGAGGCAATACAAAGGATAACAACAAATGACGAATCTGCTGGTGGAGACGTCTAGGTGTAAACCGGAGCTCCGTCTCACTATACGAGACGATTCAACAGAAATGCATAAGCAATTACGTCTATTGCATTGCCTAGTCAAATGGGGCGTTTAAAAATGGCAGCGGCTTGGGGAGGTCGAGATTATTCAGACTTGAGATAGCGTTTATAAATGACATCACTACAAATCACATGTAGAAACTGTGAGGCATAGACCCACGCAGAGTAAATGGATTGTTCGATAGATTTCCCAAGTCATAGGTGATTTATGAGCAGTAAATGAACTCACTATTCAAACTGGATGATAGTTTGCGACTTGATTTAGTCCGGAGTACCGATGCAAAATACATCAGGAAAAACAAAATGGACGACGGGCTAACGTCCCGCCGCGCGAAAAACGAATTGTCAAGAAGCACTTTTTCGCTATCTAAATTACATGCAGTAGACAACAGAGCATAAAACTTGAAGAGTTAAATCCCATGAGTGTAGCAGATAAAACGAAGTTTAAAAGCGGGCAATGCATAGCAATTTTCATGCGACCGGCGTTACACCATGATGAGGACATCCAGCCGACATTTTGGATTTTCACTCTATAAACAAAATGATCGTTCACAATTTTCGTCAGCGTACTCCTAATTACAGCTGAAACAACAACTTGAAGACTTAACGTTTTATCCACGCTGACAATTTGATTACTTTGGGGGAATTTTTCTACTTGTAGGATGTACATGATACAACTTTGAAACTCCGCTGCAGAAAACATGTCGGTCGCCATTCATAAATTTCATCCCCGTTGGAGACAATTTGTGAGCAGTTCTGCTAGCAATCACTACCAAGAACATTCCTTTACACATCAAATATAATGTCCTAGCGCATTTATATCGACAAAGAGATGGATAGTGCATGTATATACGTTCTAAAGTAAGTTTCTTATGAATTTCAAGCTCGATAGATGCAAGAACTCTGAGAATTCGAAAACCTTCGTAAGTTTGCATCCAAATGACACGAATATTACCTGTCTGTTTTGGGAATCAGTCCACGGGCAGCCTTGTATATGTGAATTTAAATCCAAAATCATAAGTAAAACAGGAAGACAGCTACTCCGTGGGCTGGTACACCAGGTATAAATCCGGAGTCCTGACAAACTGGTAAAATCTCAGACGCATGAAGCTACCACGCGATTGAGTCTCCATTTGTGCAGGACAAATAAATAACATAGTCCATCATTTCCATCCAAGCCAGGGTATTATATATAGTAGCGAAATAGAAAGAATAAAATTAAGTATCACTGAGAGTGTTGATCGGGAATTAAAACGGTTTGAGAGGAGCCCTCTCTAGCTCCCTTCTTGGACACGAATAAGCATGGCTTCCAGCGAAACTCAACAACGTATCCGCCATGCTACGTAACAAGTCCCGGATGAAACCAGGCTGAAGAAGGATTCAAATGCAGTGATTGGTCAATCGGAAAATTAGCATCACTCAAAGCGGCGTTATGATTGGTTTATACCTGAACAATGCAATTTACGTTTGTTGACATCGAGTCTGGTCGCCTTGCAAACGTCGACCAAAAATTGATCGCTAACTTACGAGGAGGAGGCGTGGAATTGCGTTTTCATTCGGACCGATTCGGACATGATTCGGAGCAGTATTCCGCGAAGCGATGACATTATTATTACAAATGGTTGTTACCACATCAAATCAGAACATTATTCCATGACTTTTCGCAGTAGATTAGGATAATTTCTAAGCTAAGATGCAAACAATTTATGGTTTTGCCAGTTCACAGAACACGGTCTAAAAGCGTGACTAGAATTAGCTTGGTTTCTTTCAAATTAAATAGGATAAAAATTCTTCACAGTCTATTAGATTTGTTTCATTCTTTGTTCCACTAACTAATTTAGTATAACTGTGAAAAAAGTTTAATTATGCAATAAAAGTATTAATTTTCATTAATATTATTGTCTATTCTTTATCAGCGTGTTTAATTGAAATAAAGAACTATTAATTACGGTTAATTAACTTTGATGTAAAAGTTCACACTTGTGGATATAGGCTTTTTCTTCTAGCATTCTTCTAGATTCAATTGAAATAAATACTCGTAGTGGGATGTGGCTTTCGATAGATATCGCATTTTACTGCCAGGTCATTCGGTTGATTACACTATATCCCTGAGAACTCAATGTAACCAATGTAACAATATGAAACATATGCAAAACAGCTATACGGAAAACTCTTTTGAGGTGAATGTCAAATGCCTACATGGCGGGCTTTGCTCACATTATGTTATGTAATCCAGAAGTGCATGGCAATATGTGAATCTAAGCAATGTAGCACAAGATATAAAGGATGCCCGCAGCATTCCCTAAAGACATACCGTTGAAGTAATTCAGCTATGAAGAGTACAGTGAAACCTGTCTATAACGGTCACCTCTGGGATTCGAGAAAAATGACCTTTATAGACAGGTGGCCTTTCTGTCCAGGTTGATTTCTATAGAAAGTGTCATTTTGGGGTTATGAAGAGTGGCCTTTATTCCCACGTGGCTGCTCTATAGAGTTGGCCATTAATACAGCTTTGACTGTATTGCTTAGCTCTGCTAATGTGAAAGAAAGAAACAACATGAGTTTTTTGTAACTCCATGTTTACTTTTAAAACTATATGAATGGCAATTTACTATAAAACTAAACGTTTATATATTTTTAATGTGTTTATGCTTTATTCAATATTATGTGCTATTATTATTATATTATTATTACTTATCGTTGTCATAGCTCATTACTGGTCATTGTTTGATAGTAATCGTCTAATATCTTTTTTGCATAGAAATCTGTGCATATTGCCGAATTTCGTCACAGATTCTTCACGGCTTCTGATTTGCCAGTCATCAAATATAAGCTCACGTTTCTCTTTTTCATCTATTCACATACTTTATTTCATTTATTCCTTCGTGTTCGTTTTATTGCTTTTTGTTTCCAGATGATTTTATTTCAGAGAACGATCTTCTTTGAGTCAACAGGCTAATTAGACTATAGGCTGTTCTGTTTGCGTAACTTGTGCGGAACGAACTGAACCAAATGGACATGCATACGAGACTATGTGAGCACGTTTCGTATCCGACAAGCAAGGTGATCAACTACAGTCAAACATGTATTAACGGACAACTCTGTAGAGCAACCATATGTGTATACCCAAATGACACTTTCTATAGAATTTAACCTGAACAGAAAGGCCACCTGTCTATAAAGGTCATTCTCCTCAGGTCCCAAAGTTGACCGTTATAGACAGGTTTCACTGTAAATGATTGGCGAGTACTTGGCAAATAGTCTTATTCTTGCATAATCTCTATGGCGCACTTCATTGATTAAAATCGGACCACTCTCGAGTTTGGATCGGAAAAACTTAATGTCCGCGGGAACTCGTCATTTCGCAAACTGTATATTCTGGTTAGCAACTGCTAGTAATTTCCACTAAGACGCACCGGACCACCAAGGAAGAAGGACGCGTTTGGAGAAGTTCTCACAATGGAACTTCAATCGGACCATTACTTCTTAGTAGAGAATACTGCCAGGAAGAGAATAAATGTAAAAACTGTAGCCATTTAATTTTGATAGTCGTAAGAATAGGCATATTTTAACATTGTTTAGAACTTACAGAATTCGCGAGTACTACGCAAAGGATTAGACCTTCGTGACTTAATAAACGTTTCGGTAATCTGCAGAACAGATCTTTTGTTCACTGAAAGTAGCTTGTTTTTATTGAAACAATTCTACACATACTGGAACGCTGCTAAGAAAGGGCACGCAAGGGAAGAGATTAGCAGCAAACAATAAATCTAGTCAGGTCGTCATGCGTGTGTGAAGATTATATTTGATATGATAGACATTTTAAAATTGCGTCCTTGTGTCGCTACGACGTGGACATCCCTCCTTCAGCAGTGGTTGTTTTCCAGTCACGTGAATACCATAGTGGTAGTCCACCAATGACGGAAGACTAGGAAATTCGGGCCCAGACTGAAACGAGTACGAGATGGCTCCACTTGATCCGGTTCTCTAGAAAATAATCAGCACAGTTCACAGAAATCCATCAATTAGTAATTATTATACGCATTTGTAATATTGCTAACAGCGATGACTTGAGATCAGGATTATGTGGTCACGCACAGAGCGGGCAATTGTCATCAATGCAATACTTACATTTCATTATCAAGATAATAACTAGTAGTTTATTGATTGACCTCTAGCTATTCGTTCGTAATACGATTAAGCTAAAAACAGATAGATAGACAGACAGACTGACAGGCAGACAGACAGACAGAGTGTCTCTATATTTGAACAAATTTCATATAAGAAAATTGACACATGGAAGGCAGGATTAACCTGCACATACACCATACGGATACAAATAAAAATACAGCATGAGAATGTACAAAAAATAAATCTACCTTCCTTTGAGGAAGTGATGTTTCAGGTCTCTTCTTGAAAAGAAGACAGACAGACAGACAGACAGACAGACAGACAGACACACGACATAGCGCGTTTAGTAGCGTAACTAGTAGACTGAAAGTCGGATTTGTGAAGATAGAGTCAGCAATCAAATATTTAGACGTGTAAAATATTATACTAATAAATCCGAAATGCTAAATACAGTATACCTGCATGATCTCGTAGTGAATAACTTTGCCATTTCGGACCACGCTCAATACGAGAACGCCAGTCGACGAAGAGCTCTCGCGAACTAAAAACAATCTAGAAAAAGCCACGAAAAGAAACCGAGTAAAGAAGAAAAGACAAAACAGGAACACACAAAATAAACCTGCACTGATACACAGCAAAATCGATTATTACAATCAAACCTGTATTTAGCGGTCAATTTCACATAAGGATCACCTGTCTAATTGGACCACATAACTAAGCCTGGTTTCCATTTGAATCGTGATAACCCACCGAGTTTAGGAGGCTCCTTACGGTGAAATGGAAACCGCGCATTGGGAAACCGGGAGTAAATCGCAAGAAATCGCAACAATTCGGCGATTTCTCAACATGTTTAATTTTCGGGAGAAATCGGGAGCGGATCAGTGGCGAGATGCGGTCCGGCGGTCCTGATTCAAATAACCAGGCTTTACAGTTTTACATCAAGTCATGGAGAAATATTTTCCAATACCGATATAGCAGGTTTTGGTTGCAGCTACTACGATACCGATGTGACATAATGCCAGAGCGCCAAACTGCACTCAACAAGGAACAGGTCCAACGGAAGTAAGCCGACTCACCCTTCTCGGAATCCCTCAGACACGAGATGTTTCACGGTGTCATCTCGATCCAGCCTCCCATGGAACCAAACTTTTTCTTTAACAGACGTTGCATCGTCAGTTGGGTATGCAGTGGGAGCACCGGGTCGAGTCCTTATTAACTAAGGGATTAGAAGAAACCCGGAATGTTACCATAATTGGAATAAACATCTCATGCATCGTCATCATTTTATTATCAAATAATATTGAAAGAGGCACTTCAAAAATATCGCTAAAATTTATGATTTACATGTAACTAAACCAGGAATAGGTCCTTGGCATGATAATATCAGGAGACAAATTAAGTAAGAAGGTCCGCCACTAGCAGGATACCTGTTGATAAAGACCAATTTCTGCTAGTCCTTAAAGTGGTCATTATAGACAGGTTTAAATTGTCAAAAGAGAAACAAGCTTGATAAAGAAAACATACGTTACAGTAAATTCGGCTATATTTAAGGGAAGTCATAATTTTAATGGATTCAATGAAACCAGAGGTGGGTTGACTAGATTAATTAATTAATTAATTAACTAACTTTATTATTATTTATACAGTATTGTATGCTATGGGATAATCTTAGGAAATTTGTGTAGCATGAACGGTATTTTTTATATATCCATGTACAAAGCATGTAAGTGTTTATTGGAATCGGAATAAAACTCTAAACTCTAAACTAGAACTGATTTTTGAATTGAATACTAGTTCGCTAAAACTAGAACTAGTTTTCAAAAACTAGTTCGATTGAACTAGAAATTAATTAGTAGGAAAACGAAAAGTAGAATCTACTCAAGAAAGTTCGCTATTATGCGTTAGTTCCCTACTCCCCACCCCTGATTGATACTCCCAATAGTACCTGTTCATCAGTGGACACTTGCGTTTTAACAAGTCGTAATTTATTGAGATCCGCTGCCATTTCTTCTGAGCTTGATGTCGCTGTTCGATTCAAATCTCCATTTCCATTGCGATTCGATACCACCTGATGAAAAAATGAAAGATCTGATGTGATGGCGAAACTCAAGACAACAATAATACAAAAATGTTGGCTAAACCTCTAGGCTTCCAAAATCCAAATCGTATACAGATATACAATCAAGAGTGCGAGTTGACACAAAAGATATTTCGCACAAACAAACCTCTGAAAACTGAAAAATGCCCAGAAAACAAACCATTGACGATACTCTGATTACTAAAATAGTTGACAAAAGTGTCAATACCAGCAAGCACCGTTAACATGCCATGGATTTGGAATGGAGCAATGATAATACTACGGGGATTTGACAGTCTCTTATCTACATCTATTGACTGGTCCGCGCAGCTAACATATCTGCGTCCAGCGTCGTTGCTTCGCATTGCAATGGAGCGGGTGTTAGCTTATAAATCCCTTAAAGGTCACAGTTTTCCGTGTTTAGCCCTTAAAACAGTATCTCCAAGAATTTTTGGCAAAATAAATAGTATCTCTGAGGATTTTAACAAAATAGTTCTTTTTCGACAAATCAGGAATAAATAATTCAGCATCCCTCAACAAGTCGAATTCCAAGAGCTAAAGTCAAACAATATGGAAACTTTTGCAGTGGTTGTGGATAGCTTTGTCAGGTTTAGTTTAAGTATTTTAACTGTAGATTTTATAAGTAGCTATCGACATGCATAGTTTTTATTAGTTAAAGTTTATTTACTTTTAGGAAAGTTTGTCTTTATAGATTGTTGATGTAATTATTTGAAATAAAAATTGCGCATTTGTTTTAAAAAATTACGTAGGCAAAATCAGAACAGGAACTGGGATAGGCTCCCTTTCAATTTCCCACGCTGACGACTCAAGATTCCAGTTCCCGAGAGACTGAAATCGATCCTTTCGAACCATTTGGTTTGCAAAAGCAAGCACAGAAAATTCAAGGTGCCCATTCCACAATGATAATTTTATCAAACTTGCAGAAAACATAACTCGGCTTTCACGGAGACCCTTTCGAAAAACGGCGCAGCAAAATTCTGCGCCAAAATTTTGCATTATTCAACTTTGATCTGGTTCGAGCGATGTGCACAACTAGAGCCTAATTGTTCTTTCCCAGAGGTCAAATCCATGACTTGCTCATTAGTAGCAAGTGCTTGGTTTTGAACAGCCAGACAGACAGACGTTTGTAAAATAATGATGTGAAACTAGCTGGTCC
Organism: Calvadosia cruxmelitensis; assembly: GCA_900245855.1. NCBI lineage: Eukaryota > Metazoa > Cnidaria > Staurozoa > Stauromedusae > Kishinouyeidae > Calvadosia > Calvadosia cruxmelitensis. The sequence goes on from OFHS01000969.1 coordinate 29,774, forward strand.
GATCCGATCTGCGACTCAGCTTCGACCAGCGTCGTATGCTGCGCATTGTTTCTTAGGTAAGCTACGGCTCCCAAGAGACTATGAAATCAATCCTTTCGAACCATTCGAGGTTTGCAAAGGCAAGCATAGAAAATTGGAGGTTCCTTTGAAAGTTGCAGAAAACAAAGCTCAGTTTCAAGGTTACCTTTTGAAAAAACGGCGCAGTGAGATTCTGTGCCAATTTGCTTTGTTGAACTTGTTGAGCTTTGGCGCTGTATAGCGCCTTGCTTCGAAAATTGAAACAACCAGAGCCTTGTTGTTCCAAGAGGTTGGAAAATTCGTACTTGCTAATGAGTGACAGGTACCTGGCTTTGAACAGATACATGCATAAAAAAGGCCGCAGTGAAGTTGAGTTATATTGTCGGCAAATTTGACGAAATTATCGCTGCCGAATGGGCACCTTGAATTTTCTGTGCCTGCCCTTGCAAACCGTTGCGCTTGAACAGTTGAAAGGATCGACTTCAGTCCCTTGGGAGCCGTAGCTGAGTTGAGAAACAGTGCGCAGCATACGCCGCAGGCCGAAGCTGAGTAGTAGCTCAGACCAGCTAGTACAGTAAAACCTGTCTATAACGGTCACCTCTGGGACCTAAGAAAAATTAGCTTTATAGACAAGTGGCCTTTTTGTCCAGCTTGATTTCTATAGAAAGTGCCAATTTGAGGTTATGCAGAATGGCCTTTATACACAAGTGGCTGCTCTACAGAGGTGGCCACTAATACAGGTTTCACTGTACAACTGCACATGTTATTCAAGTTATGTCAATAAACTCGTACTCAAATTTGCATGATAATTGATTGAATTTGGTTGCAATTTAATTAATTCCTGAGGGAGACCCTTCACAGGCATATTAATCTTCATAGATCTTAATCGCAATAATTATAAAGAATTAACAGCTCACCTTGACTCCTAAGAGCTCTTTGAGTTTCAGGTGCCTTCGTACTGCAGTCTTGTAACTTTCTCTTAATGCCATACCATACTGAAAATTAAATGGAAATAGCTTCTGAAGTGTGACTTATCATCATCATTATCAATTCAGAAACTAGTTAAGTCATAATTATGGCTTCTGCACAGAGCCGATGCAGTGAAACCTGTCTATAATGGTCACCCTCAGGACCTGAGGAAAATGACTTTTATAGACAGTCTTTCTGTCCAGGTTGATTTCTACAGCAAGTGTCATTTTGAGGTTACGAAGAGTGGCCTTTATATACAGGTGGTTGCTCAATAGAGGTGGCCGCTGATGCAGGTTTGACTATATATGACATCACAAGAAACCTCATAATTATTACTAACATAAACAATGTGCACCTACTCTCACTGTAACCAGCTTATATATTAATATGAATTAAATTTGTTGTCACTATTATCTACAGTAGCCTACATAAAGGGTCTTCTAGACAAACAAGCAATTTTGCTTACAGAATGACACTTCATTGTATTCGTCAATTTTAATTATCTGTGAATATTTGATATGTAATGGTATCTTAATTTTCATGTACGATTGATATGATGAAGAAAATCAACAAACAAACAAAAACAACAATCAATCTAAATCTAAGGTAATACAGAAAGAAAACAAAGATTATAAGAACAGACTGAAATAATTAAATAATTATAGTAAATAACAGGAATAAATTATGCTTCTAAGTGCCCTAGACAAAGGCGATTGAAACCCGTCAAGGCCTTCTCTTTCTTGATCGTAGAGAGAAGTCCATCAAATATCGCTGTTTGACAGCGAATGGAACAAGCACAGTCCCAGTGAATGACGGGATACAAATGCTTCCAGGCACGTGATTTTGCATTGAAATTGACTATTTTGACAGACAAGAACAATAGTTGAAATTGACCATCATTGATAAGCGTACAGTTGATTGTGTTTAAAACAAAGCATTTTCCTGGAATCTTCACCTTTGGCAGAGGTCAACTCACTTATATATTGACATGCGGTGGGATTGCGCATGGCGGATTGAAGTGAACTTTTGTGACAATGTTGAATGTGTAAGTTATTGTGTGTGGATGATGGCGTTTTTACTTTTTAAAATACCTGGTTTAGCTCTTTTAAACTTCTACAGCATCAAGAAACATTTTTGCGAACAGTAGCTCAAAACTTAAGAATCATTTAAATTTTTTATTAAAAGCTCAGTACATTGTAACAATTATCAGCATCATCTTCAAGTAAAAGAAATAATTAAATAGCGAATGACGAGAACATGAAAATATATTGAATGATAGCAATTTTAGACATAATTATATTCCTTTCACTATGATTAATTTTATCAAGCATTACCTGCTTATGATTTGTCTTCTTAAATTTATAATCTTGTTCATTTCAAACATTTCAAATATTTGAAACATGCATTAGCAAGAAAAATGCACAAAACATACATACTGTACATACATTTACATATACTAGCATACACTAACATGTATTAACATACATTAACATGTATTAACATACATTAACATACATGAACATAATTATGTTAACATATATTTACATGTATTTACATGAATTAACTTATATTTGATATACACTAACATACGTTACCTTAGCAAGTCGGAAACCAACAATCCAGCTCTGTAGAACATCATTGCTTGGAGCACAGAAACATTTCAATTCTTTCCACTCTTTGGCAATGTTAGGCTACAAATTGATAACCGAGGCATTGAACACAATGTAATAATAAACAATGTAAAATGAGTAGATAGCAAACACACAAATCATTTATGGTACTGCCTAAATGCATAGAGCTGTTGCTGACAATTATAGAAACTCATTGCAAGTATCTATGCTACATGGCCAAAGATGTTGTAAGATGAGAAAGAATATAATTATATAT
>OFHS01000970.1:6352-24295 GCA_900245855.1 Calvadosia cruxmelitensis
CGGAACAGCATTGTCTCTACTCCAGAAGAGCGTTCCATCACAGGCAGCAACTTTAAGTCCCAACACACGAGCACCATTAATCGGTTCCGGGTTCTTGGTCACCAATCCAAAATGCGCCAAGTGGCTGCGCACAGTAGCCACGCTGACCACGTCCTCGTTAACAATGACGTCGTCAATATAATTGTCAGTTCCCGCACCAATTGCTGGATCCAAAGATAGCACTTTAGCGAGCACAGCAGACATGATCTTTGGCGCAACATTCAACCCAAAGGCTAAACGCGTAAGACAGTACACCTGACCTCTAAACGGCACGGCTTGATGACGAACCAAATCAGGATCAACATGTAACTGTAAATAGGCCTTGCAAAGATCAAGCATAACTGCATTAGCACCCATGCTGCGCCACAAACGCAGTTTTTCGCCGCACACGGCACTTTCCCCTGTACGACATGGAATATACTTATTCAATAAATGGAAGTCCATCACCAGCCGCACTTTGCTTTTGTTCTCTTGCACAGTGGCCATCAAGGGAATGATGTTTGTCACAGCTCCGTGCACAGTTTCATCGTGGGGCACCAGCCAGCCATTCGATATCCACACATCAATTTCATCATTGAAAGCTGACTCCACCTCCCCGCTTTTTCTGCCGTACTGCCCAACCTGCGAAGTCAGGAGCGGGACAACATTGTCACGCCATTCCCAACGAACAATCCACTTCGCACCATCAAAACGCGCAGAGTAATTAACGTCATCCAACTGAACAATAGTGGGAGCATCATTTACTTTACCGTTGCAGGCGAGGTGAGAAGTGCTGGCATCTTTGCTAGGCAAATGAGGAAACGAAACTTGACTCTGAGCATCAACATGCACCCCACCGAGAACTGCAATGATATCCATTCCAATCACACATAAAACACCGGATACCAACACGGGACTGACAAGGCATGGGCGCCGTAGCTCAACACCAGCAATGGAGAACTTGACATCAGCGGCAGGAGAACACCAGGTATAGCTACCGTCCAATAGCGTAATGCAACGACAATCCGGATCACGGGCAGGTGGTATTGCTGATTCAACGAACGAGGAGTGGACGATTGAGCTTGTGCACCCAGTATCAACCAGTGCTTGAGTGGAACGACCATTAATGTATATAGACACCATTGGAAGAGCCGAACGAATTATTGAGGGGAGGACGCTGGCTCCTGCGAACCCTCCCCACGTCCGTTTTCCGCTGGTTTGGGTGCAGGACAGTGACGCGCAATGTGTCCTGACTGGTTACAACGGTAACACGTAATGGCATGTGATGGCAGCTGCGGCTTGGTACTCCGCCAATTGGATGGGGTAGGCTTGCCCCGAGTGTTAGCCATGAAACACGCATCATTTGACTGGTTGCTCGTCATAAGCATTCTGGTTTTTTCCACCACCTCTTGCAGAGGTATTGCTACCACATTTGTGAATGCCCGCAGTTGTTGTGACGTCGTTTCTGGTAGCCCTACCACAAATGCACACTTTAAAAGTTCGTCACTAGAAGCACCAAACAAACTAGCGAGCCGCCTCAAGTCGGTCAGGTAAACGTCCACTGCCTCGCCTGCCTTTAACTTTCTTCCTTGGAACTGCTCGTAAGCAGCAAATTGATTGGCAGCAAATGCATTGAGTAATCCCTGCTTCACAGCCAAATAGCTGCTCTTAACCTCTGCCGAGAGTTGCTGATAAACAGCGAACGCTGCACCCTCCAAAAACAACGGTACGAATGCGGATAGATCTTTCACATCCTGAAGGCGAGCCACAAGCTCAATCTTCTCCAACCACATTTCCACATCCTGCTCCTCCCTCCCAGAGAAGCTCTTAATGACATCAGACAATTTAATTGCCATCTCAATTCAATCTAACGAAAAAGAACGCGATAGCTTGTGGACACAAATCACTCCACTCAACAGCACTGTCAACTCAACACTAAATCTTTCAACCCAAAACATGGAACAATACAGATTACAGTAGACAGGAAGATATTACATCAGACAGGAAGATGTTACAACCAAACAGAGGAACAATAAGGAACAATACAAATTACAGTAGACAGGAAGATATTACATAAGACAAAGGATAATGTGACATAGAACACTACACTATGTTGAATAGGAGTCAGTGTTGCTGTATGTTGCAAGGATGTGAATTTGAAATAATTGAGATTGCTTGACTGTGTATTTCCTGCTTGTCGTCCCACCACAAAATTTAGCCCAGAAGTTCTTATGTACTTCTTTCTTGCATTTCTAGGGGTTTTGACATGCCTAGATGGTTACATGAACATTGTACTGGAGCAGACAGAAGAATATTTAAATGGACAGGTTTGTATTTACAGTGTAACCCTGTTAATATCACCTCGGTTAATGTCACAACCTGCTTAATATCACTTCACTCTGAGAACCAAAGCTCTTTCAAAATCAACTATTTGTACCCGCTTAATATCACGACCCGCTTATTATCACGATTTTTGACTGGAAAATCATAGTGATATTAACGAGGTTTCACTGTAGTATGAAATTGTCTGAATGTTAAACTCACATACATCATGTACATGCGCAGACGCAGTTAACAGATTGGCATGAAGCTCTCTCAGAGTCTTGATCTGCAAGGAACATGGCAGTGGATTACATTGTGCTGTCAACGTTTGTGCAAGTGAGGACTTTGTGGCTCTGGCACTGCATTAGTTGAAGAACTTGTCCTGATATATCTACTGTATGCCGCCGTACTCATCACACATGATCACAGAAGACAATTTGTTTATGCTCTGTTGCAAGAAATTCCTTTAGGACTAGCGGCGTTGCCCTCAGGTCCAATGGCAAGACTCAGCATAACGCATCTCAGTCCATCAGGGTCAGAGTTAATAATATGGAGGAATGTTAAAACACATATATACAGGGCTGTAAAATTTCTCACACATCAGTAATTATTTACTAACAAAATTACTTGAATTGGAAAGTACAGTAATTTGCAATCAAATTACTAATTATTTTTTCTTTAAAACAAAGTCGCAACAGTAACCACAGTTGCAAATTGTTACTAGACTGGCTAACTGCTTTTTGAAGTCAAAATTCTGTTCCTGAGTTTTGCTTTCCGTCGTGTAAGTATAGCAAGCTTCCGACTTCTTTGTAGACCTTTGCAAGTTCAACAGCTCACCAGTCGAAACAAATAAACATTGACTATTTCGAGGAACCTTTGAGAAACGTTTGCTGCTATAGGTGGAATTGATTTTTCCCTAAGAAGTTTAATCATGTCCAAGTAATCATGGGAGTACAACAATGAAGGCCGGTTAGATATAAATGTTCTTCTGCAACGAGCTATCCTCATCGCAGTTGGCTTGTAAGTCGAGGTCAAGGACATTCAATAGAGCTCCAACATGCAGATTGCAGCTCACAAAGCCAAAAGAAATTCAACGAGAGAAATCTGACAACGAAGAGGCGTGGTCTGATCTTGTTGCCGTGAAATCGTCATGACTAACGTAGGTCTAAAGCAATAAATTATATACAATAGTAATTTGTAATTCGCTTTTTTGAAAAAGTAGTGCATTACTCAAAAAAACAATTGATTGCCAATTCACTACTTTTTAAGAAAAAGTAATTAATTACCAGTCAACGTTACTGAAAAAGGAATGAGTACGAGTAACGTGTTACTTTGGTAGTAAGAGTGTTTACAGCCCTGCATATATGGTGGGCTTTGCCCGCTGACTTCCGCATTTCCTGTTTGAATAACTAAAAGGAATTCTCAAGTGCACAGTTTTGTGTTTGCATGTAATATAGTAAAATTCTAGAAAGCAAAATAACTCACTGTAGAAGGGACTCAGGCAATTTGGAATGACATATTCAGTATGACAAAGATGCAATGAAAATGTTGAAGTTTAAAAGCGGAAAGCCATGCTCCTGTCGTGAAGAAGAGCATGCAGTGGCTCTGTTGGCATTCAGATGGCATTCCCGTTGCAAGTTTTGTAAAGGGCAGTCTGGAAAGCAAATGACTATGGTCGAGAAGCACACGGCAGAGGATGAAGGCCCCTGCAGACAGACCCACAGACAGACTTACAGATAGACGGCTTAGGGCGTTTGTTATTGTGAATGAGCCAGAACTATTCATACATTCTCTTCTCCCAAAGGAGATGAGATGCCTAGTAATATTTATCCATTCCTGTGAAACCAATGCCGTGATTTCTGTCATTGAGTGGAGCTACCATTCATACAATTGGTGGATAATGAAAGTCTTCACGGCCCTGAAGCTTGAGAATTGAGCCATATCCCAAACAGAAATACCAACGAAAGAGGCTCCTTCATCCGCCATTGTGACTTTTCAAATGCTTTTCAAGCCACATACCGGTAGCTGAGACTTGTTGAGAAGCCTGACAATTTAACAACTGCGCATTGGCACACTGATATATGGGAGATTAGCATTTCACACAACTTCACTGTTACCGTGTGTTTATCCACTTCATTGCGTTTATTATCAGGATACCTTAGCCCATTTGCCGTTTATCTTCGCTGTATTTATGTAGCATAATGAATTATGTAGAGGTTTAGGGATGAATTTATTGGCAAGATTAATAGATAAGATATTAATGAAGACATGTTGTATCCATGTGAAGTCTTTTTTCATTTCACACACAGTGATCTGTTTGCTTTCATATTATAAATCAGAGTATTCTTGTATCTCCTTCAGTTGAAGAACAAATATGGTGATGCTTTCATTAGAGGAAACAATGGTAAGTTCTCTGACTCTGCTACAGTGAAACCTGTTCACAATGGTCACGCTTGGGACCTGAGGAAAATGACCTTTTTAGACAGGTGTTCTTTCTGTCCAGGTTGATTTCTATAGAAATTGTCATTTTGGGGTTATGAATAGAGGCCTTTATACACAGGTGACTGCTCTATAGAGGTGGTTGCTAATATAAGTTTGACTGTATATTCATCCTAATTGTCCACCTGTCTTAGAGACCACTTGCTTTAGCCAGCAACCTGTCTTAAGAGACCAGGGACCCCTTTTAAGGCTACCCGTTAATGTTATTATTTACAATTAGGTTTCAAGTGACGACCTGTGCTTTGAGACCACTTTTCATTTGTCTCTTGATGGTCGCTTGAGACATGTTAAAACTGTAATGTCTGTGGTTTAGGCTTACAATTGATGCTTGAAGTTATTTATTTTGATAAAATGGGTTTATTATTTAGAGGTAGACTCAGTTATTTTATTGATCTATGTATAGCTGTTTTAAAATTGATTGTAATTTGGAACAGTCTATTATAAATTAAAATGTTTTTTCGATAACATTGATCGATTACAAGTCCAAACAAAAATTAACCAGGAAATCGACTTGTCAAACCGGGGTTAATAATCATGCTTTGCCATTTCACATCCGGTCTAGAAATTCTAAAGATCTCTTGCTCACTCAAGCCAACTGTCATTAACCCTTGTCCTGCTATTGACGTGTATACACGTTTTAAAAACAAGTCAAAAGTAGCAACATATAACCAATCAAATTGTTGGTCCCTGGCGATCAACCAATCAGAAATCCATAAAGCTGCTTCAAGTCTTTGTTTAACTAGTTTTATGAGCAGGACAAGGGTTAATGCTTTTATTTTCATGAACAAAATGGAACATGGATCTATAGTGTATTATAAAATTATAACCATTATTCAGCTGTACAATGATATGTGAAGACCATGGTGAAGTCAAGACATCAATGGGCGCCAATGCGTCCACTGCTGAAAATTTCCATTGGTCTACTTCAACTACTGTTAACTCCCATTTTTCCATAGCACTTGAAAGACTACGTGCCTTAATTTGAGGTTCTACATAATTTCCATTAGCAGATGACCTGTCTATGGCTCTGAGCAATAGTTAATGTGCTGCAATCACTGTATCATTTCTCATTTATACAATGCACATCACTTACATGCAAATCAGTTTAATCACCAGGGGTGGGGAATAGCGAACTAAAACTTAGCGAAGTAGTGTTTTGACAAGATAGATTCTAGTTTTCTGACTAATTTTTCCAGGAAATAGTTTCTAGTTCTAGCAGACTAGTTTTCGAAGCAGATATGTAGTTCGCTAGAACCAGAAAGAGTTGTAACTAATCGCTAGTCACGATTTTCAATCTTAAAGAAACACAGCAATAAACACAAACTCAAACTAGGGTGAGCAACTAATTTCTTGAATATCTGGCGAACTAGGTTTTAGAAAAAGTAGTTCTACTTTCTAGCGAATTAGTATTATTTGAAAACTAGTTCCAATGCTAGCAAACTAGAAAATAAATCTAGTCAACCCACCTCTTGCTAATCACATATATGCAGAAGCCATATATATGTGCTAAAATGTTATACTGTAATACCAATGTAGTAGTAAGCCTACACTGCGTTTCAAGTCAAATCATCGCGCACAGAAATACTTGAGAACCATATTAAACGTCACTAGAATCCAGAACTTTGAAATGCTTCCAAGTCGTAATCGAAAGCCTGTTGCTTGTGAGCAAGCACAAAGGATTTTCCCTTATTATTATTTCTCACGTTTTTATGCTGGCGGATTTCCTCATCAATTTCAGGGCTTTAAGAGCACATTTCTCTTTCAATTTGGAAACGAGAAAGCTTTCTCAGTGCGTCAAACTACAGTCAAGCCTGTATTAGTGGCCACCTCTATGGAAGCCACCTGTGTATGAAGGCCACTTTTCATAACCCCAAAATGACACTTTCTATAAATTCAACCTGGACAGAAAGGCCACCTGTCTATAAAGGTCATTTTCCTCAGGTCGCAGAGGTGACCATTGTAGCCAGGTTTCACTGCACCTCATTTAAGCAAACTTAATTTTTGGTGTCAGTTGCCCTTCAGGCCTTCACCTGATAGTTTTCTTTATTGCCATGAAGGAAACAGATAGACCCATGAAGCCCAAGGATGACCTGTAGGCCTACGATTGATTGGTTATCTGATTGTAATTACAATATGCAATTGTTGGATTCATATGCTAGAAAAGCATATTGATATTGAAGACATTTCATTGTATAGTACAGATATCCCTTTCGTTGATGCAGCTTTCTGGATTTCAACGCACCACACAACGCTTATGCTCAAACCAGGTCAAATTTGGAAAAAGAGATGCTGAATCTGAGAGAGGCATTCGTGAAAAGTGTCTCACTTGAAGCCAAGCTATAATTTCTGCAAGTTTGGTGAAATTATTGCCGTGGAGTGGGCATCTATAATTAGCTGTGTTTGCTAAATCTTTGCTTATAGGGGATGTTATTTTTACGAATGCAGATCTATAGGCGGATTTGTGTGACAGAGTGCCCAAAGTTGTTAGGAGTTGTTTATAGTCGATCATTCCGTACCTAAATAGCTAGATTTTAATGATGTATTTTATGAAGATGGCAGAGGATACAAAGTTTAATTACCTAGTTTGATGATTTATCTTGAGTATAAACAAAATACAGTGAAACCTGTCTGTGTAGTGGTCACCTTTGGGGCGTGAGGAAAATGACCTTTATAGACAGGTGGCCTTTCTGTCTGAATTGATTTCTGTAAAGCAAGTGTCATTTTGAGGTTATGAAGAGTGGCCTTTATACACAGGTGGCTGCTCTATAGAGGTGGCCGCTAATACAGGTTTGATTGTATAATGATATGTATTCATGTATTCTTCATTTTGGCAATTATCCCATAAACGACATTATTCTTTGAAAGAGAATGCATCAATTTTCCTCTTTCCAACAGTTCTGTACATTAGCACGCAAAAGCAGCGAAGATAATGCTGGCTGACGTTCAACATCTATTCCGGCCATAAAGTATTCTTGTCAAAGTCCAAGAAGATGGAAGTGGCGCCTTGCAGAACCATACTTCAGACTCGGACATTATACAGAATTGTCGAACAGTGTAGCTTGCAAGCACCGGACATTTTCCTGCAGTGTTTGTTAACGCACATTTGTGTTTCTACAACTTTATATATCTAGATTCTTGGGTTGGGTACTCTGAGAACGCAATTCCTGTTGTTTGATAGATTGCTCAAATGCTTAATTTACAAACTCTTGTTTTGCATTGCTGTCTCTTGTTTTCGTTGTTTTGGTTCTTTGGACACGGGAACGGGAATAATATTTTGCAGACACATTTTTTAAAGTTTTTTTTTAAACAGTTTTTTGAAATATACATGGAAATATCCGGTAAAACTAATAACGTATTATTATTCTATAAAGAATTTAATGATGACCGTTATTATATTACCTAAATATGAAAATAATTTAATTTCTCTTGAGCAATTTCATTGATATGTTCTGCCGTAGCTTTATTGTGAATTATTCGCATTTGATAATTGGTTGCATCCATTTCAGGATGTTTACTCTTCGTCTTTCAGTTATTTGGGGTGATAGCTCTCACCAACAAAAATGTATGAAGCAACATATTTTTTCTATTAGAAAAAACTGTCGATAAGACGTAGCACATTCTAAAAAATTTGTCTGACGTTCTATTGATGAATTGTGATCCTCAAAGGCATAGGACGGCTGAGCGGATCAGCGCAAACGAGAGCTTTCTCCGTGGCCAATTCGTGATGCTGCTGCTATGTGTTCCCTGCCTCCCAGCTAGCTTATGTGATCACTCCAACACGAATCGTTCTGTTTCATGGGCTACCTTCAAAAAAAGTTACACGACTTAACGGGGCTCTGAATAAAAGACGAGAAAAACGACTTGGCGCTATGCTTACACACTGATTGTCGTGCATGTCCTTAATCTAGCTCGGTGTGATCAGTCACTAGGATACGATGTTTTGTTTTCTTTAGTTTCTACACTTCAAGGCACTCTTCAGCGCTACCATGGTAACACACGTTGATAGGTGTGTCTTCTTAGCTCATGTCTGTGATTCATGTCCAATTCTAAACGATGGCTTATACTGTCACGTGACATGTCAAAGTCTATTCTCCTGACAATGGATTCTATTAGACGATCACTGCATAATTATGCAATAGTAATACATTATGCCCATTCTTTAATCATCCGACCAAGCTCTTCTACGAATATTCGCCACTGCGCATTTGCACATCACCCGACAGGCGCGGGGGCGTGTCCTTAGCTTCGATCCTGGTTGGACAAGTAGCATAGTATGGGCCGTTACTTTGATACCATCCCAATATTGCCAAATCGTAGTTAATAGTTTCATCTAATAAGAATATAGAAGAAACGAAAGCAGCCATTGCCAACAGCGATATAAATGTAACTACAACTGAACGAAAATATCTTGGTGGGTTTATTGGCAACCATAGCTGCAAAAGCAGAATACGTGCAGACACTTGTAAATGACTGGTGCCAACAAGTACACGTCTTGTCTCTATCGGAAAGAGTCAACCCGAAGCGGCATACGCAGCAAATTGTTCTGTAACACGCTTGCATACAACATCCGAACCATCCCAGAGCTGCAGCCTCATCTTTCTGTCCTTGATCCACTAATAGATGTCGTAAAGAACTCAATAAACACGCGTCATGTGCACTTGATAACTTGTAACCAATTGAACATGGGTTACGCGAGAGAGAGAGAGGCCTCGTGAATACGAGGTTACTACGGATATAATCTTCATACCGTCGTTCGTAAGAGATGGGCAAATCTGTTTGTTATGTTCTTAACATAATCAGAATCAAGAGACAATAAGAAGATGTAGGTTTCCATTGGCCGCTTAAATATGTTTCATTTGATTGTCCATGCGGGAAAGGTAAACCATAGATCACGCACTTTCTTGATAAAAAGAAGGATTCATATTTCAGTGTCAGGGCAACTGTACTTACAATACACGAAGACCTTGTAACTATATTTCGCCTGGTTAAGATTCGCGGCACAATGGCGATGTGGTCAATCTCTTGCTTAACAAATTAAGGAATAACGAGGTACAGTAATAAGATGTGTAATAATATATTGAGCTCTCTGGCTAACTCTCTTTCTCTGGCTAGATTCAAGATGGCAACGATATTTATATACGATGAACGGAAATGCAAACAATAAGATTAATATAAGAGGCTAACTGACACGAGAAAGAGGTTACGAATAACTAAATACTGAATGTTACAACGCCTTTTGAAGTCGTCGATTGTACTTTAGTACTTATTGCTATATTTTAATAGAATCATCTTTTGTTTCGATATTCTTGGATCGGAGACGATGGAGAAAGGTTGAAATGATTCATCGCGCTTGACTTGTGACACAAAACTTTTAATTGTTATGAAGTCAAGAATGTCTTAAGGAAGCAATGATAATACTTGTAGACGCTCGACGCCTACGCTGTGCCGTTGTCCTCAAGAACACACGCAGACTTGCCACAAACTAACACGCGAATGTTCTGTCGAACATATCTGTTTTTTTTTCTTCTAAAAATAATAGCTATTATACAATCAATGTAAACATTTAAACTAGAATTATAATGCAAGAGTCAAGACGAAAGAGAAAACATCTGCCTTCGGTGTACGCTCCGGCACAGTCATGTACTTGAGTTGACTAGAACTTAGCTCTACGGTAGCTAGTCCTCTGTCGCCGCTCCCCCGCGATGGCAGCTCGACTTCGTCTAACTGATGTTACAACTAAGTTCAACGGGCATCTATGTGCGGCTACTCAATTCCAAAATCATAATAAATTGACGACATGACAGATGGTTACATTGACATAAAATCGATCGAATACACACAAACGTATTTACATACACGGAAAATTCCGCCACGCTGACCAAGATGGTCGTTATGGCGACAGCGTTGGGAATGAATAGGCTGTAACAATAGGTTGAAAAAGTGCGGGGTAGATTCTTTTTGTTCTTCGCTACATCCAGAATTATTCTTGTGTACAGTCAAGCGCCTTGACCGTTGCCTTGACAGCCTGGGACCACCCATTAGACCAATGAAAACTGGTCGCTTAAAACAGGGCAGAATATACAGTGAAATCTGTCTAAAACGGTCACCTTTTGGATCCGAGTAGAGTGACCTTTATAGACAAGTGGCCTTTCTGTCCAGGTTGATTTCTATAGAAAGTGTCATTTGGGTTTATGAAGAATGGTGGCTGCTCTGTAGAGGTGGCCGCTATTACAGGTTTGACTGTATATAGTATTAAATACAGTTATAGCTTTAGTGTGCCGTGATCTGTGCTTTTTGTGTTGGCTACACCGCATGCACGTGGCAACAGAGACACTTGTTTGGATGAAAGATGAAGGTACAGGAATGTTACTAGCTCCACTACCCCCGTCAAGAGGGCGCTCACTCCCTTGTCTGGAGCTATAGGCCTAATAATTATTTGTTTTATATTTCCACGCCGATAGTAATTGTACAGTAAGCCTATTGTGAAGTACAGTGCGATACATTTACTATCACCTGGCCACCAGCAGAACAGCAACATGACCCAAGCTGCAGATCCTGCTAATATTCAACATCCCGCCCCCGCAGGATTACGAAGGCCAGAGTTCCTGCCGCGCGGGCTATTGGTTTTATTTAGCGGCGATTACTGTACAGTATTGTAGTTGGTTTTCCTCAACCAAAATGCTACGCGACAGTGATAATGAAAGATCAACTGGAACATACAACAACATCTGCATTCATTTAGAGTAGAAAATTATACAAAGGGTCTATTTGTATACTGGGCTATACAAGTCTGCAGCCTAGGTCCTATAGATTCTAATTAGCTGTTCATCTGTTCGCGTCATGCTTCCTACGCCTTGATAACAGCGAAGGAGATGCGATCGATTCGTTGAGCTTCTCCCAGATGAAATTGTCACTTGTTCGACGGCGTTGCGGACGCTGTCCTCTCCAAGTCGTCGCAGGAGCATGACTGGCAGGAAAGCTGTTCGACGGAAAGAGTTTGATGCCTTTCGCGTTTGGAGCCTTGTGTTGCGTCCCATTGGCATCATAAACGCTGTTCGTGGCGCTGCTCAGACGATACCGCTTACGCTGTTTTGAATATTTTTGCTGCTTGCCATCAACATGTTGTTGTTGTTGTTGCTGTTGTTGTTGTTGTTGTTGTTGTTGCTGCTGCTGTTGTTGTTGTTGTGCGCGATAGCTTTGACGATCTGTCGCTTGCTCATAATGATCCTGAATTTCGTCGCATTGCAGCATTTTGTTGACCGTAGTATTGTGAAACTGGGCTATAATTGGCCTCTTGTAATCTTCATCATCCTTATTCGTTGTTGAATCTCCAAGGATGATTTCTTGTTCGCCTATTATTTGTTTTATCTCTGCTCCGTTTCCCTCGGAACTCTTCTTACGACGACGAAGGACACCGAACATATTCGCTAATTTTCTCCATCGCCTCCTCTTTGTTTCATCCTTCTTGTCGTCGGCGACGATTTCAAAATGGAATTTGTTTTCTTCACCCAACACGCATTTTATTTTGATAACTTTGTTGTGCTGTGTATCTTGCTGCTGTAAATGTCGAAGCGGTTTCAGGATTTCTTCGAGATTGATGCAGTCCTCTTCGCCGTTCCATTGTACGCCAACGGATTTCATAACAGCACCGACTTGTGTTGCTTGGCTCCGTTGCTTTGCCATTAAAAGCCGCTATTATAATTATAGTATATCAACGTTCAGCGCTCCTTTTGCTATGATGTGCCATCTTATAATCTCAAATCAAAGTAAATAAAAAACGCTCCTAGCAGTAGAGGTCTTTAATTCCATCCGAGGGCTTCCGAAATGGTCTTCTCTTGTAGCAAACTTCTTATGGCGTATCGTCCACACAGTGCGTGGGGAACTGCGTATTGTTTTGTCCACTGTTCGCCATAAATTATCACGCAAAGAGGAGTCGTACGATAGCACAAGATCAGACCTGTGGGCTGTTACAGATTGAATGGAAAGCATTTGACGCAGCCGAGCAGCACAAAACTTCACCTGCTCCAATCCGCCATCACAACAGAACTGCCAGCGACAACAACAGCCAGCAAAACACAGCAATAATTCACAAACAGGTCTATCATAGCTTCCCTAATTTGTTTGCAGAGTTGTTCATGTTATTGGAGTAAAACTGAATTGCAAAACTTGTTATGGAATAATCGTTCGTGTCGTTCGGAAACCTGAGGTAATCCTCTTTGTGAAATTACGTTTGGATGGGACCATATGTTATCATCTGTGCAGATGCGTGCGTTTCGCATGTTCGCTTCAACGTTTTCTCGACAAGAAGCAATAAATTGTACTGCTGTTTTTCCTGCAAAAAGCAAGGTGCAGCTTGTTTCGCATATCAATAGATTACACAAAATCCCAAACAATGTTCGATTGATTTTACCCGGAGTCTTGATAATCTGAAAGCGGAAAATCGTAGTTTCCATAATAGACTTGAATCACATTACGATGAATAATTTATTGCGATTTCTTTGTTATCTGATTTAAGTTATTCGTCTTGAATGGTTTGACCCAGCTATCACCAGATGAAGGAACAAGCCGCTTCAGATGATGTCCGATTGGTTTGTTATCTGCATATATTGTGAATTGGTTGTGGGTCTATGTTTGGGTAAATAGTTCTTCGTGTTTATTTGATTGTTTGAAGGTGTGGACTCCATAACCGTCCTCTCTTAGCAACGGAGTGACCAGCGCTGGTAGTCTAAAACAAGACGCAAACAAATCTCTAGCCTCGTTCCTCTTTTAGACTGCTGCGACAACAATTAAAAGTGAGACTCGACCTTTGGCATGGAAATCAAAATTCCAACACCAAAATCTCTCCATCCCTTTGATCTGTCACTATACCCAATGAAACGAAGTCACTTTTCTTTAACAAAAGATTGGTAATGTAGCTTCGAATGTAGGAATAGTTAAATGTGGAGTTCAACAAGGCTCAATTTTAGGACCTTTATTATTTATTATATCAATGATATCACAGAGTCTATAGAATATTGTAGAATAAATCTTTATGCTGATGACACAGTATTATTTGTAGCTGGAAAAGATATAAATATAATCCAAAAATATATTGAATCTGATTTAAATAATATTTATGCATGGCTATGCAGCAACCAATTAAGTTTCAATACTAGTAAAACAACTGCGATGGTTGTAGGTACAAAACATAAGTTAAAACGAACTGACACTTTATTGAACCTTGAAATTAACAGCAAGAAACTTAAAAATGTATCTGTATTAAATTATTTAGGCGTTAAATTAGACGCTACTCTTTCTTTTAATGATCATATCAAACATATTGTTTCTAAAATTAATAAAGGACTCGGGGTGATCAAATTTGTAAGAAAGTATATCCCAAAAGAAGGTTGTAAGATTTTATTTAACACCCTTGTCTTGCCACACTTTGACTATTGCTCTGTTGCCTGGGGAGCCTGTAAAGATGAACACCTCGCCCTCCTCCAGAGACTTCAGAACAGAGGACTACGGACAATACTTAGATGTCACCATAGGACACCTGTCGCTGCCATGCTTCGTCAACTTGGCTGGCTCAGTGTAAAAGACAGGTTGTCCTTTCAGCAACTGTCGTGGGTGCATCGGATCAAGTGGAAAACCGCCCCACCTTTGCACTCTGATTTCTTCCTACCACCACCGAGCTCTCGCACCCGCTCATTCACTAACAATAATATCTTCATCATACCTAGCCACTCACGGTCATTCCAAGCCGCTGGTTAAAGTCTGTGGAACGGTTTGCCTTCTGAGATGAAAGGGGTAAAAGACCTGACAGCCTTCAAGCACGTCTGCAAGAAGTACGTCAAGAAATAATTTTTCTTTTCAATGCTTACTTAATATATTTTTGCCTTCTTTACTCACTTACTGTTAATTGTGTATGCTAGCTTCTTTGAGCTTATAGATATTAGTTCTATTATTCATGTATCAGCCCTGTGGAGAATAGCCTGATGGCTAATCAGGCTCTGAATAAATGATGATGATGATGATGATGAAAGCTGATGCAGATAGGCTAACGAATCTCAATCCAGTGATCTCTGTTCGCAAGTGACACCTTGATACTCGTATGTATAATTATGTAGTGGCTGATGCGCGGTCAGTGGGAACTTGATGTCATCATTGTATAGTCACGTGATTGTAAGAATGTGTATCTGTGTCATCCTGTAATCATCCTCTTTGCCGTCTGCACTTCGTTGTGTTAAGAGCTCTATCTGTCCTGTTATCTACGCTGTGTCTCACGACATAGAGCTCTGACACCAACGACCATATGTACTCCTTGAAACTCTGCCATCTCTCCCTGTCGTGGGACCAGCAACGTCTCTATGTAATATATATATGTGGAATGCAAAAACTTCATCTTCGTCTCTTCGTCCTCTACATAAGCGATTAAACTGTAGCAGTCACCATAGTTACAGTATTCTCAATTTATTCTTCCAGCCTTGCCTTAATCTTAGCCTCAATTTCATGTATACAAATGAGTTTCCAGTCCACTTGTAATTATTTCCGCTTGTTAATCATAACCACTGTGCAAGTCAGTCCTTGCAGTTAGCCTTATCATTGTTATTATTCCAATTTCTTAGCAGGCTGCATAACGTTTCATCACCGTTTCGTCTTTTCTTCTTGGCGGCCTTCGTCGTAACCATGGTCGTAACGATGTATGCAAGCCTAATTATTCGTAACCTCTTTATCGTGTCTGTAAATGCACACTGGGGAAATCGCAAATTGCAGGGACGGACTGTACTAACCCCAAGCGTCAAATCTCCCAAGGCAATACAGGGGGAATGTGCTAAACAACTCAGCCAAAACTCAACGAGAACTAGTCTTGTATGGTGATTCCAAATTCTATTCCACAAACAATCAAATCGGAAAGAACTCACCAACAACAAATGTATAACTTTTAACGAAGCTTTCTTGTTGGCTCCGGGAGTCGGGCGAGACTTCTTCCAAGTTGGATTCTCCCCAGTTTCCAAAACTTCTCATCGAATACAAGTTTACACGGGTATTTATACAAAATTGGTACAAAAACAGGAACATCTTTCAAGCGGAATACAACTTTACCTTTACTGTAAATAAATATGCAAATTACTAAAATGCGTAAGGTAGCGGAACGAACTCATGAAACTACGTAAATCAAACTATTCTTCCTGAATATAATGTTCCTTCGAAACTAGGTAATGACGTGTATTAACTAAATGTTTTTTCCTCTTCGTCGCCAACAGTGTCAGTTAGCCTCTTGCGTATTAATCTCTATTGTTCCCATTTCCGTTTGTCACATATAAATATCGTTGCCGTTTGTATCTAGCCAGAGAGAGAGAGTTAGCCAGAGTGCTTATTACACACATTATTCCCAGGACACGCCTTGTCATTTATTCCTTAGTTAGTTAACAAGAAACGGACCACTACATCTTGTTACAACGATACCAAGTTATAGTCAATCGTTACAGAACATTGGAGTTGCCGCAACATCTATAGCAAACAGTGCAGTCGTGTTGAGACTTACGAATAAAGATTCGAAAGGACAGTAATAGCCATAGCTATCAATATTTCATTATTCATTGGTTTTTCTTGTGTTTTGCTGATAGTAATTTATTCCCATTCAATATTTTTAACTGAAAAATACATTTTTATTGTAAATACTATTATAAAAACGTAACCTTGATAACTTTCAAATTTCAAATAAATATTACTATTAAAACAGGAAATAGTTTTTTTCCATTACATGCCATTTATTCTCAAATCAATTCACAAGAAGTTCATCATCCATAAAAATGAGTCTACAATACAATAAAATCGCAGTCACGTTCTGTCTATCAAATTCAAATGCTAAAAAATACAACATTACCATCTACCCCTACGTATATCAGTCGTACGCCCAACCATCGGCATTGCTTTTCGGTGAAGATCTCCTCNTGAAATATATATATATATATATGTTGAATGTAAAAACCTTCATCTTCGTCTCTTCGTCCTCTACATGAGCGATTAAACTGTAGCAGTCACCATAGTTACAATATTCTCAATTTATTCTTCCAGCCTTGCCTTAATCTTAGCCTCAATTTCATGTATACAAATGAGTTTCCAGTCCCACTTGTAATTATTTCCGCTTGTTAATTATAACCACTGTGCAAGTTAATCCTTGCAGTTAGCCTTATCATTGTTATCATTCCAATTTCTTAGCAGGCTGCATAACGTTTCATCACCGTTTCGTCTTTTCTTCTTGGCGGCCTTCGTCGTAAGGTCGTAACGATGTATGCCAGCATAATTATTCGTAACCTCTTTATCGTGTCAGTTAGCCTCTTATGTATTAATCTCTATTGTTCCCATTTCCATTTGTCACATATAAATATCGTTGCCGTTTGTATCTAGCCACAGAGAGAGTTATCCAGAGTGCTTATTACACACATTATTCCCAGGACACGTCTCTGCATTTATTCCTTAATTAACAAGAAACGGACCACTACATCTTGTTACAACGATACCAAGTTATACAGTAGTCAATCGTTACTGAATATTGGAGTTGCCGCAACATCTATAGCAAACAATGCAGTCGTGTTGAGACTTACGAATAAAGATTCGAAAGGACAGTAATAACGATCAATATTTCATTACTCATTGGTTTTTCTTGTGTTTTTCTGATAGTAATTTATTCCCATTCAATATTTTAAACTGAAAAATACAATTTTATTGTATATACTATTATAAAAACGTAGCCTTGATAACTTCCAAATTTCAAATAAATATTACGATTAAAACAGGAAATAGTTTTTTTCCATTACATGCCATTTATTCTCAAATCAATTCACAAGAAGTTCATCATCCATAAAAATGAGTCTACAATGCAATAAAATCGCAGTCACGTTCTGCCTAATAAATTTTAAATGCTAAAAAATACAATATTACCAAAAATAAATTAAACTATGATATTTCACAAATTAAAAATTTCGTGCAAGTTTTCCCCAGCACTTAGGGCCTGATTACATGAGGCGGGCCAGCCCGCTTGGCGCCCGGACGGGCTAATTTTGTCGATTGTTTATATGGTGATTTCCTGTCCGGGCTGGCCCTGCTTCAGCCCGGCAA
>OFHS01000971.1:0-32639 GCA_900245855.1 Calvadosia cruxmelitensis
AATATTTCAAAACATTTGCTTTACATTCCTACACCGTGAGTCAGCTCGTAGAGCATCTATGTTTAATCCATCCCTTAATGACCCTGAGTCAGTACATTCTAGCATCTCATAAGCTCAGCACTATCACCTAAAATCGTGACAATCTTACGTCTGACTTAACACCGTACAATAAGTCGATATTCACTTCATGATCACTGATCAATCTAGCGGCCAGCCTACGCGTATGGGATGCCGTACTGCCTTTGGTGGTCGGTTTGTCATTATGTGGTGGTTGGTTTGTCATAATGCTGTGGCTTCGTCAGCATGTGCTGTGGCTTCGTCATTATATGCTGTGGCTTCGTAACTATGAGCTGTGCTTTCTTCCTTAAGTGCTGTGGCTTTGTTGTGATGTGCTGTAGTATTATCATTAGGTGCTGTGGTGTAGTAAAAGTCATTATAAGAACGGCGAACTTCAGATTAGTGTTATCTCGCAAGATCTACAATATAATTTGAGATTACCAAGTACAACTGCAAACTTAGTACGCACTTGTAGATCAATCAATGATCAAATGATGCTGTTTGCAATGCGACTTCACACGGCAGCTGTCACTGGTAGCAGGCCAATGTTTTGTATTCCAAGAGCTGTGTTAGAAAATTTGGTAGATGAAGACTATTATTTGTAAACCACTTGACACCTCTCTATTTTCGTCACGGCAAAGCCACAGCACATAAGGAAGAAAGCACAGAACATAATGAAATCACCACAGGACATAACGACGCAAGCACAGCAAATAACAACAAAGTCACAGCACATCACGACAAAGCCACAGCACATAATGACGAAGCCACAGCGTAATGACAAACCGACCACAAAAGGCAGCTACGGCGTTGTTCCATAAACGCGCCTTCAGAATTTTCTGTGAGTGACAATCAGTTTTCACAACTCATTAGCACATTCTAAAGAGCTCTACTTAGATCCAAATTGCAAAATTAATAATGTACATGCCTGAAAAGTGAACATACCGTTCATCGTCCGTCCGTTCTCTGAATCTCTGACCTGACCATTCTTCTTCTTGTCGTTTGTCCGACTTTGTCGTCGACGTCGACCGTCGCCATTCCGTGAAGTGTCCTGTTGCTTCAGCCTCATTCTGAGTGCCGTATAAGGTACGAATTACGAAATTGATGCCCTTTCGCCATTATACTATTCGATATGGCCGGTAACATTTTGATCTGATCTCGATATGCTAATTACTTTAACCGATCCGATAAAAGGCCGTCCCAGTGTTCGCGGAACGCGTCAAGCGTGGAAATGAGACCAATGTATAATTTGATCACATGATTTCGAATATCCAATGGGATTCTAGTAAAGTTGTTAGCCAATCATATTGTATCTTCGTTTTGTATATAAATGTTAAAAGTTGTTAGATTTGATTACTTGCTCTGAGGCACTTGATTGCTTCAAAGACATGCTACTATCGTGGTAGTTCAGTATGCTGAGTCTTCTTTGGGGTCAAGTCACTTTGATTTAACGTAATTTCATTGGGAAGTTACAGTTAAAGGCTGAAATCTTACTGGGAGATTTAATTGTCTTATTGGGAGACAACAGCCATTAGAAAAACACAAGAAGTTGGTTGTCTGTGCTAAATTTAATATCCTAAGATGAAATAGAACAGTCCTCTGCTTAGTCCTGGCACCACCCTGCTGTATCCTTAACGACGCATCTCGGTCGGTTGCCAATGGTGACTGCGTGGAGTGGCCGGCGACAGTAGGGCTCCGTTGTTACGAAATGCCTCTGTAACAAACCCTATTCTGTGTATCGGATAGCAGACCATGACCATCTGATTGTGTCCTACACCTCAATCTATAGCTATGGTTGTGTTGTACACGGGAACGCCATAGCAAGATGGACAATTACATCACCTTGATTTGTATCGCGTTGGCACAACTTACATGAATCTTTGTGATATTTTTATTTGCGTAGTTTGTTTAATTCGTAGCCATAACAAGGCATAGATGATTGTTAGTCGATAGAAAGTTTGACTCATAGTCTTGTGTGAGTTCCAAGCTACAACCGAAGTTACCGACTCTTGTCTTCATACAATCAAACCTGTATTACCGGCCACCTCTGTAGAGCAACCACCTGTGTATAAGGGCCACTCTTGATAACACCAAAACAACACTTTCTATGGGACATAAAGGCCACCTGTCTATAAAGGTCATTTTTCTTAGGCCCAAAGGTGACCATTATAGACAGATTTCACTGTACAGCAGAGTCTGCAGTATCAGACGACTTGTAATGTCCGTCTTTGAGAAAGGGCTATTGTCCGCTCCCACTCCAGTTCTTCAGAAACTTGAAAAGATTTGATGGTCTCGATAGAGCTAACCGATGTTGCTAGCTGTGCTTGTTCGAAGCCTATTACTATGATCTTGGTTGCCCAAACCTTATGGAGAGTTGAGCTGTAGAGGTGTAGACACTCCTCCACTTCCATGGTACCGTTTGCGCCAGGACCCAGCTACCCAATGTACATTTCACCATCACCCTGTGGAACAGGGCTCAGGCCGCCCAAGCTCCACGACGAAGACGTGGTACCTCCATAGGCTGAACCAATTGTTCATTTTTGTCAGCGTCAGCTGTGAGTGAGCGACCCTGTCTGCAAAGATAGCGATGTCACAAACTAAGTCGAGGTCGTAAAGGCATCTCTCAAGATGGCGGGATGATCTTCGACGGTTGAGCATAAACCCGTATCTGTCAGGACAGTTGTGGCATAAAACATAATCAGCAAATTGGTTAATTAGGAATGGAGACAGCGTATCACCTCTTAATGCATCATAAGACGTCGTTAAACCATCAATCTCTTCGTAGTTTATTATAAAAAACTCAGGAACCATCGTCGATATGATGGTATAGATCATGACTGAGGGCACGTCAAACTGACATGAGGTCTTAAGTCCTTTTTGAAGTCTATATTTCGCGAAAGTTTTCTTTTGATGCGATATATATTAGAACGCTTGCACTAAGAATCTGACCAATGGTGGATCTGCCTGATCTCCTAGCTCGTTTTGGTTACACCTCAAATACAACAATGATAAATGATAAGTTTCTTTGAAAGGGAACTACCTTGTTGTTGGCTTTATCTTATTTTCGAGTTTAGCTGAGGTACTTATACACTATGAACTGATACCATGAGAAATCCATGTGAAAATCATGTGAAAAACCATGTGAAAAGTGCCCTTTTCACATGGTTTTTCACACTGTTTTCTAATTCACACGTTTTTCACATGGTTTTTCAGATAGTTTTTCACATGGTGTTTGAAATTTCACATGGTTTTTCGCATGGTGCTTCCCATTACACATGGTTTTCACATGGTTTTCACACGGTTTTGGATTCATAGTGTTAATTGGAGGAAAATTGAGTTTATTTAATGACGTGTAGAAACTATATAAAACGACTTTGCTGTCAATAATACTTGTTCGAGGAGCACATTCCACCAGAGCATATCCCTGTTTATGAATTGATGTGAGATAAATTTGACAGTTTTTCCAGCTGGAGGACATTTTTAATTTGCAAATAGGACTTTTAAAGTACTAATTAAATCTAGGTAAATTTTAGGTTCTGGAGCAGGTAACTTTATTGAGTAATATGTAGATTATTGTAGACAAGCTTCATCATGTAAAGTATACATTTTCATTGATTTATTGTAAATTAATTCTCAGCATGTTTAATTGAAATAAAAATTATTAGGTTAAATTTCAACAGACACAATTTGAAAGCTGCTTTGATGTTTATTCTATTCGACGAACTTGAACCCTGTGACCAGCGGTTGGGGCGTGCGCTGCGCATGAGTAATTCAGCGTCAATGAATCTACGCGGGTGTTCATTGAACAGTGTAGAAATCCAACGCACGCTTCCCAAACAGAAATAACCTCATCTCTCCAGACAGGGTCTACTTGATTCAAGTTATTGCACTTTGCGCGCTAATCCACACTTGTCCTAGAAATGTTGAGAAGAAACATGGCGTCCAAACGATGAAAAGTATTTGCTATGAAACCAGTCCAGGTGTCGCTCCTGCTCATAGCTTGTTGCTTGGCTACCAGCAGAGACCACGTGGCAGCGTTTACACTAAACAATCACAGCCATGGACAAGGCGAAAGAAAAGAAAGTACATTATCGTTTTTACAGGATATCAAAGCAGGAAAGAATAAGCGTCAGATAGGATATGGCGCAAATGAAGCTAAGGAGAATATAGTTTTGCATTCAGAAGAAAAAAAGAGATTAAGGAGGGAAATATTTGGTGTAGATGATCGAGTGGAAATTCTTTCATCTTCACCAAGAGCAAGCTCCTTCCCTGTTAATACCGTTGTTAAAGTTTGGACGCCACACGTGCGATGCACGGGCACATTGATTGGTGCCTGGCACGTTCTGACCGCTGCCCACTGCATTCATAATGGCCAGGTTGGTATTCTTAACTTTCAGCACGTCGACCTGAAAATTATACGTACACTACTGTAGATAGATAGAAGTATATTTCAAAACCCATAATCAGTACATACAATGTCTACAAGATGTTATTAGCTAGGGCATATTTACATATGGATAGAACAACTGATTCTTTAGGCCTATGATTCATGATTACAAGGTAGTTCTATTGCTTATTATTGAGTAAAATGTCACGGACTGTTGATTTAAATTAGTGTTTTACAGGCAGAGCAGTAAAGCTGCTGAACTTATTAAGTAGATCAGGTCCTCTGCATCCAAAGCAACGCTTAAGGCAATCGGTTCCTGGCGTTGGGACGACATAATAGACCTTTTTCATGAGCTACCATTATGGGAAAAACCAGTGCATTGTGGGGCATATTGAGTGCCTAAAGCAGCGAAGTAACTGGGTTTCTGACCCAGAATATTACCGAGAATCATATTTGCAAGCAAAGTAGCGCAGCTTGAAGAAATTTGCATCAGAATCAAATCCAACTTTCCTCGTATTCCAAAATCAGAGACATCAACCTGCCCCATAATGCGCTTGCGTTTTTCAAAATGGTAGCTTGTAAAAATGGTCTATTTCTATAAGTATCTTGTTAGCGTGTGCTGTAGCGGTGGGCGTTACGGTGGAACAATGCTGCCACTGAGATCCGATCTATGGAAACAAAATTAGAATAGTAATCAGCATATTCTCGTTCAAAATTTCTGAGAGAGTTTATGCGTGAACAATGACTTCACTAGCATCTCTACCGGCTAACGGTTTTTCACCAATCCGATCTCCATATCCGTAAAATTATTCCAATTCGATTGAATCCTTTTGGTTTCCTTGATTTTCAGAATCTCTTAGCCTCGTTATCGATGATCCAAATCGGATTTCTACAAAACAACAGCAAATTTGAGCACACATCCGTTATAGATTTCTTTGTACCGGAGCCTTGGATGAAAGGGAAAGACGATATTGGAGAATACGATTATGCAGTTTTGAAAATGGCACAACCTCATTTCATGAAATTTATGGCGTTAAGTCCCATCCACGTTGTAAACAAAACTCACGTACAAATTGTGAGCTTTCCCAAAGACAAGAAACCTGGTAGCCTATGGTTTGCAGAATGCGATATCACGAATGTGTTAGAAGGTAAACAACTTTATTGTAAATGCGATGCTTTCGAAGGAAGCAGTGGTGCCGCTGTGTACATAAATCAAGGAGTACTTGGCGTAAAAGAACCTACTATCATTGGCGTTTTGTCAAGCTCGTGGTCACTCATGTACGGTTGGAATAAGATCAAAAGCGCCAACGCTATTACACTCATGAACGAAGGCAATTACAAGAGTATCTCAGAGTATATCAAGCAAACGAAAGGAAAATGAGTCATGGACTCGTAACCTGAACATGTTATTTTTGCTTCACTTGAATAAAATGCAACATTTCTACGTATAATCGTTATTCGCAATGTAATTTTGTAATTTGTTTTAATTTTGAGCTACATTGGAGCAGAGCTCTTGTAACTTTCCCAACAGATGAATAAATCGAGAAATATTTGCATCTTTTGAAGAATGTCTCAATCGGCAGTAACCGGCACCCTTAAACGCAACAGAATTTAGCTCGATTCTGCATATATGCCTTAACGAATTATGATGATGGAAAAACTTTAGAGGTGACCACAAAAAAGTTTAGTAAACAAGACAAAACTGGGTACACATGATTGTCCATAACTTCTCATTATTTCCTGAGTCCCAGTCCACACGTCTTACAAATAGAGCTATCTCAATCATTTCCAGTCTCTCAAGCTCCCTTCTGATATGACAACAAGCTATTCCGTCGTTGGTCGTGTGAGAAGCTCTGCCTTTTAGCTATACTAATCATAACCCACGTGATATACAGATGCTGTCAAATTTTATTAAATATAATTATTAATATTTATGTTAGTTTGTCGGTACAACTTCAAACTGCATTCCTTGATGCATACATGAATGCTTTGAAGATTATTGTATCTTAAAGGTACGCACCCGCGATCGAATATAATCTAGAAACGAAAAGTAACTAATTGTCAACAGAAGTTACTTTAAAAGCTACTAGCTATGCTTTGAAACATGTTGCCTATAGTTAGTTTTAGTGAAAAGCAAATTACTTAATGTACTTCAAAACGTTACCCAGCACAAAGTAACTTTTGGGCTAGTTACTTTACAGCTCTGAGTTATTAAAGTTCCCTCCTCATCTATTTCCAAAGGGTTTGCGTCACTGCCTATTGCTGTAGCATAAATCTGCTTATCCTGTAGGGAACAATGTGCTTCTGCTGTGACTGGTTTTTGTGACAGCGTTTAATTAAACATTGCCATATTCTACGTTTCGGAGGTCAGCCAGCGCTTTTCTACAAAGTAAAGAATTCGCCTGTGAATGAATTAGACCTGTCACTGGATTTGAGGTCAGAGAGATTTAAATATTTGTATTTACTAGAATCCAATAAAGCCATCGGTGTTGAGTGATGACATTATAGCTTTATTCTCCGCGTAATCCAACTGAAAAATGTTCTTTGCTCTACGACCCGTTGCGACATGTAATTTTAAACATCAACATACACCGTATAGCGGATTAAACAGCGACCGACGTCGAAGATTATTGTTGCTTTTCACTGCAAGATTTATCCTGTCAGAAAATTGATTCAAAACTATAGCATTGTACTGAACTATTGTTAAAAAGTCCGCCTTTCAGTCTTCACTTATACCTTGAAATGATACTTAGCGTGGCTTACTGTATAAACAGTATACAGTGAAACCTGTCTATAACGGTCACCTTTGGGACCTGATGAAAATGACCTTTATAGTAGGTAGGTGGCCTTTCTGTCCAGGTTGATTTCTATAGAGAGTGCCATTTGGGGTTATGAAGAGTGGCCTTTATACACAGGTGGCTGTTCCATAGAGGTGGCCGCTAATACAGGTTTGACAGTATTACTGTTTTAAAATTTACATGAAATGGAGGCTACATGATACAGAGACAAGTTCTGCACAAGAAAGTCTAAAATTCGGAGGTCTGGGAGTCACAGTTTCTAGGAATTGGGCCCAGCCTCCTATTTCAATCG
Organism: Calvadosia cruxmelitensis; assembly: GCA_900245855.1. Taxonomy (NCBI): domain Eukaryota; kingdom Metazoa; phylum Cnidaria; class Staurozoa; order Stauromedusae; family Kishinouyeidae; genus Calvadosia; species Calvadosia cruxmelitensis. The sequence goes on from OFHS01000971.1 coordinate 7,535, forward strand.
GTCTCCTTTTCTGAGGTTTCTTGCGGCGTCTATTGCAGGGCAGGGGTTAAGAAAGCCAAGAAAGCAGTTGTAGAGTATAACAACCAGCACGTAAGAGCTAGAAAAATGTTTTCGTCTGCATATACCTATGTTTATGTCTACCATTTAGTGTTTCACGTATTAGCCTGCCTTCACTGGTATGTACAGTACAGTATGCCAATTAAGCATACTACAGTATACTGTCAAAATTCCAGGTACTCAAGTACTCCAAAGCTAACGAAATCGGACTATACTAGGTTGAAATACAAGAGCTTGAATGTCACTACGAATTGACTTCCAAGTAGGAACTTTGTGTTACGACTGACTTGCTCTGCTCAAAACACAAGAACGAGGCAAAAGACATAGACTGCGTAGAGCTAACAACAGGAAGAATGTTTACATAAAATAAAATAAAACATACATAAAGATCCTAAAACATGTCAAAAGACACATGGACAAGGACAAATACGAGAACAAGAGAACAAGGTAGTGAGCAAGTGGCGAATTAACTAAAGCCACGAACTTAAAATATCAAAACTAAAGGAATGGGAACTAGTGTCCACCAATCAGCGATTGACATAATTATACTGTGATGCATGCCATTTAATATGTATTTCTCTAGTTTGCTTAAATTAGCCTGATTGCGTTATTGAGGGCATATTTTGATTGTGTATGTTGAAACTTAATTACTATGAAGGGTTATTGATTTATACAGTATGAGACAATGATGTGCTGCCTGCCAAAATCATCGTTGTGCTAGTTCACCTATGTCGTGGATTTGACATACACAGCAAGTGCATTCCGACATGTAACATTTTTATAAAGGCTCAATGATTTCAGTAAAATGATACTATATAAATACTAATTGATCTTTTATTGCAAAACTCTCAAATTATTTTCAGCCCGGACTCAGCCACCCTTTACAGTTTTTTATTAAATTTACTTGAAAGATATTTCATTTCAATTAAACATCGTGGAAAATGATATACAATGACTAAATAAAAATTGATATTTTATACGGTGAAAGTTATCTAGAATTTCTACAAATTACTTAATAAAATTAACTGAATGTGAACCTAAAATTACCTAAATTATCTAAACTACTCGTACAGTTTAGAGTCACCGAATCTGAGCTTCAGATTGCCCATATATACTTCATAGATGTTTTAGCACGAAATTTGTTACAGCTCTTAAAACGCACAGTACACAAACAAGCGAAACCTCACTACATATGCTTGGAGCCGAACAGCAAGGCCCCGTAGGTAACTCACCACCAAGCCCTCAAAGTGTATATTAAATTGCTTTCTTTGTTATTGTGCTTTTAATATTTCATTAAGAGGGTCGATGGAGACTTTTGTTCTTGGATCATTGTCAATGGACTTGTAAGAAAGTTAGCGGTCCTCTGTTCTTGCCATCACAGCACGACCTTGTGTTTTCTATATTCCGTGCACTGAAATTTAAAATATGAGGCTTTGCATCTTCCCTCGTGTAGCTTCGAGAGAGAAATAATATTGTTGCTATTTTCCATAGGTCGGTTTGAATGCTATGTTTTTGAATATGCCTTCGTGGCGTTGAGGTCGCTTGGATTAATTTTAATCACAGCCGGCCTGAGCCGGGAGGTCGTGCGAGATGCTCTGATGACAACCATTATTGCAATCCATGTTTAATCGCAAAGAAAAGAGATCAAAGTCAGATTATAATGTCTGCATAATTAATGCTGTCTTGGAGGCAAAAGTCCACTTTAAACCCCCATTGCGCAAGTCAAATGCGCCTCAAACTGCACAGTTTATTTAAAAATTTAGTCTATTACTGCTCGCCATTTGCATTTCAGTAAACTAAACGCTTTCAGTAATTGAAAATGTTATCGCGTGATACCAAAATGTATGTCATAAATTAACACAATTTAATTATTTAATAAGATCCATATGAATGGCTTTGAACAATAGAAACAGGATTATAAACTGTCTCACATTGGAGAAGCTACTAGCTTTGATTGACAGTTGCGACGACTTCCGATTCTGTCACGTGTTTTGAGGTGTGTGTGTGTGTGTGTGTGAGTTCAACTCGTTCAAGTACGAAGGTGCCCATGTGCCGTGACTTGCTATAGACTGTGAACCGCATCTTCCTTGTTTTTCTTTGAAAATCATCACATTTCCACTCACACTCGTCACATTTTTGCTCTGGCAACCGAGCAATGAGTGATGTTACAGCTGTACGTTTTCAGAAAAAGGGCAGTTTCGTTGAAGAGGAACAACGTGGCCAGGTTCATAGCGAAGTCGAGTTGAATGTGAATGGAGAGGTGATAGCTTTGTCTCAGTCAGATCTCGTGGCTGCCAAACTTGAAGAACGTGATGGCTGGGGAAACAAAATTGAGTTTATTTTAGCAATCATTGGATATGCTGTTGGACTTGGAAACGTCTGGCGTTTTCCATACCTTTGCAACAAGAACGGTGGAGGTTAGTAGCCGTCTTTGTTGTGACATCGTGCAAGAGCAAGCCACGAGCTGCACAAAGCAAATTGCAATTTGTAGCAACTATTCTTGTTGTAACGTTCACTGATCCCCGCATATTTGACTTATGCCACGCGGTACATATCATTTCCTTTTTCTCGATGTGCAATATTTGAGATTGTACTTCGCATTTTGACGGCGCTATCGCCAGACAATTGATAAGAAACGCCTCGATTTGTTTGTGCGATGGTTGCCGTGCCAAAAGTCAACCTGCTCACTTCAAATTACCATGTCGATGAGAACATAGTGTGCCATAAACAGCTTGAATGCCTTTTAAATCTTCACATTATTAATTTGTTGCACTTGACATTTGAAAATACCATAAAATCGCACCCGCGTGTAAGAGACTTGGCCTGGCTTGGCACCTGACCGGCGGCTAGAACGGAGCGAAGTCGCGTGCCTGGGGAATCATTCATTTTTGAGAGACTTTGGACTACTTAGTTTGTTTACTATCATTTCCCTGTGCGAGCTTAACAGCGCCACCAGTGAAGAGCAGTGGCAGCTGCCTTCTGATCCGTATGCTTAGAAAACAAATCACTTCGTTGCACCTTAGCACTCCTCGTGGCTGAACAACCCTTCCATCAACAGACAGTTGTGAATCACAAGTCAGTCGCTCATGTGGAATCTCGCACCCTGGAACACAAAAGAGCATTTACTCCTGCCAGACGCTGTTCCCATCTGTGTGTGTCTGTCCTTGTGCCGCTGTCGGCTGCAGCTGAAGCAATTCGAGCTTTGGCATTGTCTCTGTAGGAAATTCGCACAGGCGACATTTGCCATTCAACACCTTGCAAACTCTCTATTCGTCTGCTTGAGAAACTCTCCCGTTTACCGCAACAATGAATTGCCATGCGTTGCATGTGTGCTCACAGACCGAGCGTTTTAGATCTCATCTAGCGAAACAGCATTGTTTGACGTGGTCAGGGGCCGCTTCTTCGCTTGGTTTGTCCCGTTTCAAAGTGGGAAAGCCGACGTTGCGACAAATGCCACGCGCCCAATGTTTCACTGCTCGTCTCGACCTTTCCGTGGGGACTTGCTCGGCAAACACTTGAACATTTTATGATCTCTGATGAGATGCTCTTATCTGTTTTTCATCCTCAAAAGCACTTCTCAACGGCAATGAATTTGAACTCGTGTAAACGCGTCTAGCCTGCCTGCAGCCTGGTCATAATGTCCCTATTTTGAATTTAGAAGCAGCATACTTTTCAAAACATCGTTGTTTTATTCCTCATCCCGCTTGAACAGTCTCCCGTCTTGTGTTCTTGCAGGTGCATTTCTGATTCCCTACATCATCTCTTTAGTATGCATCGGCATACCAGTGTTCTTCCTCGAACTTGGCATCGGTCAACGACTGAGAAAGGGTCCCCTGGGCGTTTGGAACGCGATTTGTCCAAAGTTGTCGGGCCTCGGTCTCTCCGCTGTAGTCGTGTCTTTCCTGGTTGGGATTTACTACAACATGATCGTGGCATGGTGTCTCTACTACTTGTTCATCTCTTTCCAAAAGGAACCGCCCTACATCCACTGCCCGAAGGACTCCAATGGCACGGTGGTAGAGGAGTGCCGTGTGGCTGGGTCGACGCAATATTACTGGTATCGCGAGGCACTCCAGACGACGGACAGCATCGATGACGGAGGCGGCCTCAACTGGCAGATGTGCCTCTGTCTGTTGTTGGCTTGGATCTTGATATTTGTCATCGTATTTCGTGGAGTTCAATCCGTGGGAAAGGTTAGTAGATAGATTGTTTATTTTATTATTTATTTTAATATTTTAGATCATGTAGGACAACGGAAGAAAGTAATACAGAATTAAGAAATACATCAAGAAAACATTACATGATCATGTTCGTCCCGTAAGCACTTGTTTATTTGGGAGACAGTTAGCACCATGTTGGCACCAAGCAGCACGCTGTCATCTAGCCTGCCTGCCAGCGAACTAGAACTTTCCGTGGAACAGCTGGCCTATTTCACTGGGATGTAGTTCATCCGCAGGCAGACTACCCGTACCTGTCATCAGGACAAGGGCCATGGGTAGAAGGGGATATCATGTGAAAGACCACACAACCAACCGGAAACCTCAATTCCGCTATGTTGTCAAAAACTTGCTTCAAAATGTACCTAGGGCACCTCAATGTAGGTTGTCCAGGGAGATTGTAATCTCAAAACGATACGGACCATTCTTCAAGGGAATTAATCATGGTTCGTGGTAGTCAAAGTATTAAATCATTAATATACTATTAGTGCAATAAGACAAGGAACTTGTCTATTATTTCTCTACCTCCTCCTTCCCTTATAATATTACCACATTCAGTTTGGTTCAGCAAATAGGGGCGTGGAACATGACATCCGTGTTAAATACGAGGATGTTCCAATCAGCTTGATATTTAACTGCCATGTATTCTCGGGTTTAGTTTTTTCTTGCTCACTTGGCGTATCTCCTGGATTATTTTTCCCCCTCTGCAGGTCGTCTACTTCACTGCATTGTACCCTTACTTGGTACTAATCATCTTCTTCTTCCGCGGAGTGACATTAGATGGAGCCTGGAGTGGAGTCAAGCACATGTTCACTCCAGACGTAAGTCCACTGCTGATGAAGGCAGGTCAAGGGTTGCACAGGGGCGCCGGAAGCCGAAGGGCAGGGGGGACGGTAATCCCGTGCAGCAGAAAGGGTGTGACCCAAGCACTCTGACATCGTTTTGTAATGTTTGTTAGTCCCATGACGTGATGATAAGCCAAACACACAATCAGTGAGAAACAGATTAACAGTGACAATGTGTCAGGTTGGCATCCCGCCCTAGGATGCTCTTCCAGCCCCCTTGCAGTTGGGCTAAGTCCTAAGGGTCTTAATAAATCAAAATCATCATCACACGCCCGAAGTTCCCCCTGACTGTTCGTTCAAAATGCAAAGCGTCTTTCTCTGATGCTAACTCAGCCAGGACAAGATGAGATCCATGACAACGTGTGACGTCAGCCTGGACCTATTCAGGGGGGTTCGCGTGACCTCATTTTGTCCTCAGCACAGCTATTGATCCATTTCAGCTGCGCTCTGTGCAATCGAATGGTGTAATTGGATGCCTAAAGGGATTAATGACTTTATCGGATTAAGTGAAAATCCGATATAGGGTACAATCTGCCATGAAAGAAACCTTCGATTTAGATTTTATTCTCAAAAACAAACAAACAAGCAAACACAAACAAACAAACAAATAATAAAAAGCATTTTCAAGAAATATTGCACAAAACAGAACCCGACGAAACGAATAGAACGGTAGGATGTCTGGTGTCAATTTCCGGGGAACATATTGTCTCCATGGAACATGACCCAGGGGATGACATGTCAACACGTCTGTCGTTCTCTTTGTTCCTGACACAGTGGGTCGCGCCCCTGGATGCCTAAAAATCATCATTTAAATGCCGATCGGAGAGTTGGAGATAATCCTCAGGGACCAGTCCTCAATCTTGTTGAGGGAACAATAGGGGGCCACCATTCTATCCTGCTGTGAAGCTCTGCTCTATCACTGATGAAAATCAACGCTGTGTCTGTATTCCCAATAGAAGGTTCTAGTACCTTGCTGGATAAGCAGTGTTATATCGTGCTATATTGCAGTGCAATATCTTGCCTTGTTTTGTATTTTATTATCTTGCAATAAATTATCGTGCATTGAATAATTTTGCGTGGTTCTGTATAATATTGCATTAACTTGCACTGTATTATATTTCATTGCATTGTTATGGTATTCTATTGTAATATGATTGTGTTGTATTGTATTGTTTTCATCATCATCATCATCATTTATTCAGAACCTGATCCTGATTAGCCATCATTCTATTTTACACAGGGCTGATACATGAATAATACAACTAATATTTATAAGCTCAAAGAAGCTAGCGTACACAGTTAACAGCAAGTGAGTATAGAAGGCAAAAATATATTTAAGTAAGCATTGAAAAAAAAGCTATTTCTTGAGGTACTTCTTGCAGACGTGCTTGAAGGATGAAGGCTGTCAGGTCTTGTGTTAGTATTGTATTGTCTATAGTATAATTGTACAGCAGTTTGTATGACTGCACATCTGAAGATATTACAGACCTTCAGCAGAGGCTGCATTACCAGCTAACATCATTTTAATTGATGTTGTGTTGTTGCTTCGTAGTTCTCTCGTTTGGGCAACGCCGAGGTGTGGCTGGAGGCGTCTACCCAGATCTTCTACTCGCTTGGTCTTGCGTTCGGCGGTCTGATCGCCATGGCCAGCTACAATCCCATCAACAACAACGCAGAGCGTGACGCCGTCATGGTGGCCCTCATCAACTGCGGCACTTCGCTCTTCGCCAGCATCGTCGTCTTCAGTATCCTCGGTTTCAAGGTGAGCCTCGTTCCTGTTCCCTTGCCGGTGAATCACGGTGATTTGTTAGTTCTTATAGCTGTTAGTACAATGGAAACCATCCTGGGAAGACGTCAGCCAGACAATGCAATGTCACGCAATAGACCATTTTCACAAGCTACCATTTTGGAAAATGCAAGTGCACTGTGGGGCCCAGCTTTATGTCTCTGATTTCAAAATCTGGAAAAAATGGATTTGATACTGATGCAGATTTCTTCAAGTTGTGCTACTTTCCTTTAAAAATTGCCTTTAATATTCTAGTTCAGAAACCCAGTCTCTTTTTTGCTACTTCAGGCAATCACCATGCCCCACAATGCACTGGTCTGTCCCATAATGGTAGCTCGTGAAAAGGCTTTTCGCACTCTAGCAGAAATAGACTGGATTATAATTAATTTCTCGTTTAGAGTGCTGTCATTCGTAATGCCGATTGCGAAGGACATTTCCTGGTGATTCGGATAAGACGCCATTCTTCTCGATCTGATATGAACAACTTGAAATCCATTCCGGAAATGAACCAATGATATCAAGCAGAAAATCCAATTTCAGTACATGAACATCGTAGATGAAGTGTCAATTCAAACGTCGTACGGAACCAAACGCAGGCCTCTAATTGAGTTCTTTAGACGGAAGCACGAGGCTCGATAGTTAGTCCCGAAAGTTGAAGTTTTTTATGACATCCCAGAAGACAGGGCGTGAAACACGTGCAATGTGAACAGCGAGCGTGGCGAATGTAAACAGAATTTCAGATCAAATCAACAATTCGTTATCGTAACCTAAAATTCGATGGTCTCTGCAGCTGGTATACCGGTCTTGAAAATGTTAAACTTAGTCTTAACCCTTTCCCTGCTATTGACGTGTATACACGTTTTCGAAACTTTTAAAAAGTAGCAACATATAACCAATCACATAGTTAGTCCCTGGCGATCAACCAATCAGCAATCGATACAGTGACTTCAAGTCTTCATTTAACTAGTTTAATGAGCAGGACAAGGGTTAAACACAATGCTCTTTGTTTCAGGCAACGGAAAATTACAACGACTGTCTCCGCGGTCTGCAGCAAGCCGCTGGTAACCTAACCAACACCACTCAGATCCCCATGACAACGTTGCCAATCAACGCCACAGCAATGGCCCTGAACGGCACATCTACAGTAGCACCCCAAAGTTGCGATTTGAATCGATTCTTGAACGAGGTGAGAGCACAACTGGTTGCCAAGGTGATCTCGTCATAACGGCTACTAGTTAAATGAAGTTTCGCTTGAAATCCGATTCCTAATCCCTGCAATTGTGTTATAGTAGGCGATGCGAGTCTGTTGTGATCACTACGTCTGTCGGTTCCTTTGCTGCTTAGTCGCTGTTTGCTTGACCTGATTTCCCTATCAGTTTCCATGAGTTGCTACTTCGAACTCTCGTCTGTTCTATCGCCAACCTTTGTGTGCGTTGCCATGGTTGCAGGTCGCCCAGGGCCCCGGTTTGACGTTCATCGCCTTCACGGAGGCCATCGCGCGCATGGATGCGCCGTACATTTGGAGCATCTTGTTCTTCACGATGCTGCTGACCTTGGGTATTGGCAGCATGATTGGCACCTTCGAGTGTGTTCGAACGACCGTCGTCGATCTGAGAGTGTTGCCCTTCAGAAAGGAGATCGTCGGAGGTGCGTACATACACACATGCGAGGCCACTGCGTCTCGCTTGCAGGCTGTTCTTTTGCAGTAATCCAATTAGCCGTGCGCATTCCAGGTGCACTTTGGGATTAAGTGGTTTGCCAACACGTGGGTCTGAGCTGATTAGGCTTTTTTGGCATCCAATAGCAGACATGTGGAAACAGACAACCATCGAAATTTATACGGTAGATTTGCACTCAGAATAAAGCTAACTCCAAGGCTGAGATTTGAACCGGTTGGTCAACATGGCTTAACCATTATTTGCAACAAACAACACCATGTGGGCACATCGCTATGCAATTTCCTACGTGGAAATGTTCGCATTTGATAATATGGCATCGCTCTTATCAAAAGGGCCAAGCGCAACGAATCGAGATGCTTCAGTAACTGACTTGCCGTGGCAGTAGAGAGTATGATTTTTCAAATTCTTTTTAAAATTCGCCGGTTCCTTAATTAGGATCTTGTAAGTTTATGCTATCGTAGTGGACATGCCGTAAAATTGTCCGTGGAGTGTTGAAAATATAATATTTCAAATTTTCAACTAAGATTGCTTCGGCCATGCGTTCTAATTAACCTCCGTCCTCCTTGTCGTTACTTTCACAGCGATTCTCTGCGTCCTGTCGTACTTGTTCGGCTTGCTGTTCTGCCAACGGTCCGGTGAATATTGGCTTCAGATGTTCGATTCGTTCGCTGGCACCATTGGTCTCTTGGTCATCGGTCTCACTGAGATCATCATCGTCTGTTACATCTACGGATACAAACGGTACGTCACAAGTGTCGCCATGGCGACAGACGCAGCCTCTATAGCGTGATCAGACTGCTAACGCTTTGTGGGCCGGAAGCATACCCACTCAACTGTTAGCTATAATCCGCATTATTTTACCAGAATTTCAGCGCATGTTTTTGAAATCTCAAACCTCGAAAAGAATGCAGAAATTAATCAAATAAAGTACATTAGTGTTTGAATTTGTGACGGATGTTCCGTAAACGTCCTTGACAAAGTTGACAACCCCGCGTCTCCCGATTGACCGTAATATATTTTTGATTAAAAAAGTCCTAGTTGCATGAGCTTTTGCTACAAACTATTCCGAAGCAGCGCCACAACGATTATGCATTTTGCTTCCTCTGATGTTCACCGCTTTGTCGACGTCAACAGGCCATTGCCACCACCACTGGTTGTGGCGTCAATGTGCCACCGGCTAAGCTTTGCTCGGGATGCAGCCCACCTAACCAGTGGAAGACGTTATATTGTTAATCGCTTGCTCGTATGGGAAGTCATGCGTGGTTGGCGCTTCAATGAACACACGGTTTACCGTTGGACTCCCTCGCATGCGTTGTACAGGAGGCTTGGTCAATGGAATCTGCATTCTGAAAGTGCAGGAAATGTAGACCAAAACAGAAAGATGTACTTACGACTTGTGTGAAGTCACCTGCATTGAACGACCGCTTTATCTTTGGTTCGGATTGTCTTCATTCAAGCAACACAGTGCATTAGTTGCGATATATAATCCTACAGTTCTAAGGGATAATTCGATGACCGTCTGCTGCTGCGTGCTAGTGGGCGGAGCTGTAGATTTCGAAGTAGGCGAACCTCCATTCATAGCTTATTCTTACAAGAGGTTCTTTTTAACGTGGGGGCAATGAGAGGTTCTTCTTAACGCGGGCAATGAGTAGAATTTGTTGATTGGAAGGGAAGCTGTGAGCTGCATGCACTTTAACTAATGGGTAACTGCACAACACTTAGAAGGTGCCATTCCTAACTTCAACCGTCGCCATCATTAACCATTGGCTCAAGACGCCTGTGGTCAAAGACGAGCGACCGTAATGCGAGCCGGTGTAGCTTCTGTCGAAATACATCACCACTCCAGCATAATAGATCAAACATTCCATTCGTCCCACGAACACGTGGTCCTTCATGTAATGCAGAATCTTTACATTCAACTAGTGCAACAAATGACGCTACTGAAATTATGGAAATAATGAGGAAATAGTAAGAATAATTACAATTTTAATTATTTCCTCCTTGCCGATTTTCGTCTGAGATTGCTGCTCGCGCTTATTGCTACAATTGGTCGAGCGTTGTGACTTTGCCATTTATTAATATTGTCCTATTTCGAACCCATCCCTTTATGTTTCTATGCTTTCCTGTTCACAGCTTCGAGAACGACATCTTCTACATGCTGGGCAAGTCTCCCAACATCTACTGGCGTGCCACGTGGCTTTACATCTCCCCAGTCCTCTTGGTTGGCATTCTCATATTCAGCGTTGTAGAGTTGTTCCGAAACGAGATTGGCTACGAAGCGTGGAGCTCGACAGAGGTGAGTTTGAGGCTGTAACATGAGCTCCCTAAGTGAACACCACCATCATGATCTACCTTCTGACGTCACATCCGGTGATGCACTCGTTCGTAATGTATAGTATTCGAGTCATTGGGTATGCGAAGATCAGTGCGGTGTATAGCCGCATGTATCGAGCTGGAACTGACGATCTACCGCAGGAACTACGACTAAAACTGATATCACATTTAATGCGAGTACAGTACTGTAGGTGTGAGCGCATTCTGAACAATGCCTTTTCCTGGTATCGTGTCAGTCAGTGGTCAAATCAGTCTGAACCCTGAACTTCTTTGGAAATGGGTTTTGTTGATTGATCTGTTTCTCTGTCGTTGTCGTTCACAGTACAAGGTGAAGTTGAACACTGTCTATCCTGCGTGGGGGGAAGCTCTCTGCTTCATTCTCATCTTGAGTTCAGCCATCTTCATCCCGATCGTTGCCGTCTTGAAGAAATTCGACCTGTTCCCAATGCGAGACGAAGGCGCGGACANATCTCGTTCAACAAGCAAGAGGACGATGTTGAAAAAGAGCTCCATATTAACAACAAAGCAGTGACGCCATCTTTGTCGCGTGCACCTCTGACCGAATTCGAAGAGGAAAAACAATCCTAGAAAGCTGCATCGAGTCGAGGCACAGCCTCACCTTCCTCGAGGGAGTCCCACATTTTAATTCCCATGTACAAATCGCTATTGTCTCTTGGTAAATTTCAAGATGGCAATTCTATGCCACATCTGTCCAATCTGTAAATGTTTAACCGATCCGTTGTAGGTGACAATCCCTCTACTCTGGATCGGTTCTCTCTCCAAGGTTGTGTTTTATCCAAAATGGTTGGAAACACAAGATTAAATACACTGAGTTTTCCTCATCACAAAATGAAGCTTCAAATTATTAAAATGTCATCCTTTCCATATGTCTGTGCATTTTAAAAGTCAAACGACAATTTTGTTGTCTTTTGGTTTTCGTACTATGATATTCGAGTAACTCGAATAGTCAGTTTAAACGTAAGCCATTGTCTTGCATTTCATGTACTGTATTCAATGCCGTTGTTTCAATATCAATCTCTTGGCGGCGTTTTCCGATGCTCTCTTGCTTTCGTTGACTTTGTTTTGAATGTGGTCGTATTACGCAGGGAGCGTAACCAGGTCGGTCGTTATTGACAGGAGAACTTGGTCAGAGATCTGTTTACCGAATACAACAGTCAGATAATCGAAAATCGTCGCGGAATGAAAGGTTTCGCCATCGAATTCTTGTTTTTTTCGCTTTTCCTTCATCGAGTGTTAGTTATACAATGAACCCAATAAAATTGAATTCTCGTCTCATTTCTAAAGCAGAATTTAATTATGTAGAGGAAGATATGTAAGCAATCTGATTCAGTTCTGTCAGCAAACCACTTGCCTGAGAATTCTTGTAGTTGGAAAATCCACGTTGCTGTTCAGTTTTCATGGTCCATTTCCAGTTTAGAGGGATTTTACAGGAAGTTTGCGTGCTTTACCGTTAATAGCCATAGCAANACCCACTTTAATTATGTCGCTTTACGTGTAATATAAATCCTGGAATTCGACAATAGCGAAACAGAAAGACTCAAGGCGTCAAAAAATTGACCTTATTATTGTACTTTAATTTACAGTTTCAATGTCTCTTCTTTTACGCACACATTGAGGCAATTCAGAAATTATGTTGGCAAAATTTCACTACTTCTTATCTGTACTGTAATGTATCAGATCACATGCCGTGGGTCTGGCTGTGAAGCCACCCTATCTTGAATGGTTGTGAACCCCAAACAAGAAAACATCTTCCAGCTTATTGCGAGTACAAATATCAGATTTTAAGGGGGGCTACTTCAAGGCAACAGAATGGTATGAATGTCTAATACAATTTAGTTAAGTTCCCTAGAATCGAAAACTACGTAGAAATGCTATATAAATATTTACAATAGTTATTAATTAATTCATACTATTTACCTAATACTAATTAAAACACTTAGAATTTAGAATTTGCAGATTTAAAATCTCACGTCTGCCAAGGAAGAAAGATAACATTGCTTTTAGAACTGCTGTAGAGAAGAAAGGGAAACTGTCCCAGAAATTGATTATTAAATCAACAAAAGATCAGGTCTTTGGATCATTTCTTCTTTGTTTTTAATTGTTGGAGTATTATAATATCCCGTCATGCATTGGGACTGCGCTTGGTCCATTTGCTACGGAGAGAACAGAACACTTGTCCTTCTGCGAGCAAGTCATTCGAGAAGGGTAGTTTTCTTAGAGAATGCATATCTTGATCGACTGAGAACGAGTTGAAGAATGAGTTAGCTCAGTTGCTAGAAACTGGCCAGTTAAGGGCTTTGGCTGTTTTGCTCGGAAAGGTGATCACATTCAGCCTCTGGCCTCTGGCATAATTCTTTCTTGTGATGCTGTATACGGTATACAGTATACAGTATACCAATCCCAATCTTCATTGCCACAGAAAATAATTTCCGGGACAAAAAAGTGAAAACTATATTGACAATCAAGCGATGTTTCAGAAATACTTTTACTCAGAGTAACTGAATACTTCTACTCAGAGTAAGATACTGTGCAATATTTTTACTCCGATCCAGAGTAAGAGTAACACAAAATTAATTAATTTACTCAGTAAAGTAGCGATCCTTCAAATGTTTACTCCGAGTACAATATCTGAGAAGTTACTCTGAATATTTCCTATCCTTGATTATTGGTAATAACGACCTTCTTTTTTCACCAATTTATTTCAAATGATCTATCGTTGATGTGAACCAGCATGACTTCTCAGTTCCAGTACTTGTCCCCGGTCACGTGGTCCCCTGTAGGGCCCCTTGTATCAGGCCTCGTTTGCAATCTGAGGGGAAACGGGGACTGGGGCAGCTTGTGACAATCTTGTGATCAACAACAACTGATTGTTCAATCAAAGAAGCGAAGGAAGCCACGCGACAGATCGAAGACCTTTTGAAGCAAATGTGGTGCCTTCTTGATCCGCTTGCATGTTACGAAAGAGATCCAAGCCATCTTCTGTGTTTGAATACAACGGCAAGCGTGGTCCAACCAAGTTGAACTTGGCTTTTGAGGGTCTGAGTGATCCATCGATCTTACTTGATCACCATGACCTGAGCGTTGTCCAAGTCTTGGATTTGAGCCACAATGTCTTGGCGTATCCTTTTGTAGCTTTTAATTTGAATTTTTTGTTGTTACGTACTGCTACCTGGTACTGGCATGAGTCTCTGCTTATTGCCTCTACGGTTACTTCTGGACTCTCCCAGGCAATTATAAATGTTCTCATTTGCCTTGCAACGTAGCCTAGGCTATAATTTAGCCGGACGTCTTTCTTTGACACGCTTTTCAAACCATTAAATTCCTGATAGCAGTAATGTGATAGTGCTATGTAGTCAATTTGCCAAGCGCAGTCCAGATGCGTCGTGAGATGTAGTTAAATTTAATTCTCGACATGTGCAGATGACTGGAGTCAGCTTTGTTCAGAGTCCAAAAATCCGACTTCTATCCTTTGATATCAATCTTCGCATTGTTCCTAGCAGAAAAAATATCCATACTATCTCAAAACCATGTGCCTGAAGACCCACCAATTTTCAAGATACATCGGGATTGCACATATCTAACTTCCAGTGCGCTAAAACAAAAATTTATAGTCTAATTAAATATGGTCAGATTTTTGTTTTAATAATACGCTTATTAGCAATTAGTGTGAATATTTCTATAGTTCTTTTACAGTTCTTAGTTGTATGGAAATTAGTTAATTGATGCAATCGTAAGCCAATATAGATGCGATAGAACTATTGTCAGTAAAATACTTTTTTACTGTCGTAGCTAGTACCGTGCCTTAGACCGTCCACTCTCACGAACAATACAACACAAAATCTGACAAGTACTTTTCCGTTCAAAAATAACCAGTTATCTACAATTTGCTGACCATGAAAAAATGATATATTGCTAGCAAGTTAGCAACGGACGATAGTTTGTGGTAATATCCCTACCAGTAATCCTGTACTGCTGGTAAAATTATTTAAATGAAGACTTGAAGTCGTTTCACCAATTGCTGATTGATTGCTTGCTAAGGACTAACTATCTGATTGGTTACGTGTTGCTACTTTTGACCTGTTTCAAAACGTATACCCGTCAATAGCAGGGCAAGGGTTAACTTAACTTGCATATTTTGAATTCATTCCTTCCTTAACTTGTGTGTATTTTCAGTGATCTTGATTTTCTGGATGGATTTCCAATACTCCACACCCTGATTCTCGACAGCAATAAAATAACGTCACACTCATTCCTACCATCTTTGCCGCATTTAACCCTGTTGTCCATCAACGACAATGGCATCCAAAACTTAAGTCTGTTCATCAAGAAATTGGCTGATGCCTGTCCCAAATTGAAGTTTCTCAGCATGATGAAAAACGAAGCTGCCCCAAGTTTTTTCAATGGTGGTACTTATGAGCAGTATCAAGATTACAGGTAGTTTAATTAGAATTATTTCTTTATTATACTGTCAAGCCTGTATTAGTGGCCACCTCTGTAGAGCAGCCACCTGTGTGTAAATGCCACTCTTCATAATCCCAAAATCTCACTTTCTATAGAAATCAACCTGGACAGAAAGGCCACCTGTCTATAAAGGTCATTTTTCTCAGGTCCCAGAGGTGACCGTTAAAGACAGGTTCCACTGTATATCATTATGTAGATAAATGAAATGTGGTTCCAGAATTTTTTTAGCTGTCATTCATTTTTGGATGGACAGAACTCTTTAGTCCAGTTTATCATGATATGTCAGGCTCTTGCGCTTGTCAGTTGTAATGTTAGGCATATAGTGACGTGCAGGACCGTTTAACCAGTACGCACTTAAAGCACGTGCCTTAGGCCGTCAGTCTGGATACGCCCTTCGCAATGCCACTTCAAATATTCAAATTTAGAGTATGTTGAGATCTAGTGCAGTGGGCAATCAACTGCAGAGTGCTACTGGGTTAATTTTTCCCCTAATTTGCTGTTTGTGAGCTAAAGAAACATCTTTGATATTCCAATGCCCTTGGATGGATGAACATTTTAATAATAGTAAGCTTCAGGCTATTTAATAGTTAAAATTAGACCACCTTGGGTAAAGTGCTTTAGGCTCCCTTGATGCTTAACCCTTGTCCTGCTATTGACGTGTATACACGTTTTCGAAACATTTCAAAAGTAGCAACATATAACCAATCACATAGTTAGTCCCTAGCGATTAACCAATCAGCAATCGATACAGCGACTTCAAGTCTTCATTTAACTAGTTTTATGAGCAGGACAAGGGTTAAGACGGCACTGGTGACATGGATGTTTTAAACTGTGACTGTCATTTATTTTCTAGGATATTTGTCATTAGCCATTTCCCAGACATTTCAGTCCTTGACGGTGAGCACGTGTCCAATGCCGATCGTAGCAACTCGTACAAAGTGTATGGTCGAAGATGGAAGAAACAGCAGGATGAAACATAGTTATTTTTCTAAGGACATTGCAATACTGCTCTTACAAGGGCAGAATATTCGGATTCGAGTCAATCTTCATTGAATTGACTAAAATGAATTAATTCTCCATAGACAACAATTTTAATTTAATCTTTTGCATTGTTTATGGCAATAATAGGTGTTGTGATACAATCTCAAACAAAATTGTAAATCGTCAGATTTTTCTATGATGCATGGCGTTTTATTTTTCATCGGTTGTGTTCGCTGTGTCCATCCAGCAAGCGAAAACTGTCTGTGGTAAGCGGCCTGTTATGTTGAGTAGTTTCAGTCATGTGTTTTACGTGCACTTGAAGGGTTGCTAGGAGATGCTCAGTGTCTTTTCGCTGTTGTTGTTCTTTCATTAACTTAAGTTGGGTTTTCTTCAGGCATTCCTGCAACCGACGGCATTGCATTGTTCGGGATTGCAATTCTGTTGTTGGGGTCACCGCTTCAGTTACATTTTCCATCTTGGCAGCTAGCCTATCCTCTAGCATGTCAGAATTTAATTCAGCTTCTCTCAGTCTTTGTACGCTGCTGGCCAAAACAGCTCGTAACTTGTCACATTTATGCTTTCGTCTGTCTGCTAATTTGCTTACATCAATGAGGTTTGTTCCCAATTCTTTGATAGCTTGACCTCTTGAATTATTAGAATTGAGGAGTTTCGCATTTTCAATTTTGAGATTCTCTGCTTCTCTGGTTTTCATCGTATATTGCGTTTTAGATTCTTTGTACTTTCGACGCAGCAACTTTTCATTGTCCTTGTAAACAGCGGTTGTGACGAGTAGCTTGAGGGCCTTTGACTTCAGGTTTTGGAATGCAGCAATCAATACTTGTAAATCACTTGCATTCGATTCATCTGTAAGCTTCGTGCTTTCCTTATAGTTCGAAGTATGCTGCTTGATTTCCGAAACACCGGCATTTTTCAAGCAAATTTCATTGGCAGCAGTTTCAATTGTATTGTTTTCCTCCTTTTCCAAATCCAATTCCAATCTTTGAAACACTCTCTGATAAGCTTTATGATAGATATCATCACTTTCGATAAAGGGCAATGCTGTGCGCTTGTTCTCAGAGCTGTCATCTACTGTAAAAGTCGGCTGAAACACATCTTTCATCCAATCCGCCATGTTTTCCCGCGAATTTGGAAACCTCATTTTGAAGATTCCCCCTAAAGAGGATTCCCGCGTTTTATTAACCAATCAGCGCTCGCTCTGGAAATAGTCAACAAAATACAAAATCACACTGTGGTAGAAAATAGTCAGTGCAAGTAGTGAAGCGATCATAGTTTGAAAAGAGTTCGTGGGAGATATCATATTGAATCACGCGACCAGGGTGAGCGAGACGTCAGCAAACATGGCGGAACAAAAATCAGAGGTTTGTTTTTGATTTAATTGTTGCAAAACCTACTGACATCTTGCAAGAGTTATTTGATTACAAATCCAACGATGAAGCTATGTAGAATATTTTCTATTGCTCCAAACTGAGGGGATGTCATTGAGGTTCTCCTTATCCTGTTTGTCACCTCTGCCCGCCTGATTGTAAAGGGATGTTTTATGTTTGATTTCTTTCGGACTCGATGCAAACGAAAGACCACTGTGCACTTGCAGCTTATTGCCTTTGTTTCCTTCCATAGCACTGGGAGAGATTCACCACCTGCCATCTAGACCTAGAATAATATATTTATTAACAAGTCACACGCCACTTGAAAGCCAGACAGGCAAAACATAGGAGGCGTGGGGCATTTGAGATTGCATCGTGTGATATCTCCTAAGCTATTTGGGCCCTCAGTCTCACTCTTGGAAGCAAAAACGGTCAGTTGTGACCAGTCTACAGTATGTAGATAATTTTTTCGCTGCCAAATAGAACGTTTTTGCATAGTTATTCTGAAATTAGACACTATATTTTCTCATTGGTCACAAGACTAGAGTTTTCAGTAAGACATCAGCTCCAAGCTATAAATCATGAACAACCTCAATGGAAAGTGATTTAGATAAATGCTGCAAATTCAACACATCAGATTTCCGCCATGACGATGACTGGCATTTTATCATCATCATCATTTAAATAAAAAATATGGAAACCAGGCGTGGCAGGTCCTGCGGGACAGGGGGTCATGACCCCCATACATTTCTCCGGAGGGGTCAGTAGTACTATCAAACCCTCCATCTTTTGTCCTTGCCTGGGCCATATGCCTGGACTGATGCAATATGATTTATTATGATTTATTTAACTATTCATATCAGCTTGTGAATGAGCCAGCTATATATATGCCAGGTCTGGTGAAGAGAAATGATGCAGTTTGTTTCTATATTACTGATCGAACGTCAAATCCATAAGGGGCATTGTCGCTGAGAGATTAGGCGTATTGCTAAAGGCGGCAACTTAGGACGATGCAGCTGGTTTGCCGAAACATGCAGTGATGTGTTCTCTGCTGCTGATTAAAAACGCTTTCTGCAATGGAATATGGATAGGTTACTTTATAAGGATCTCTATTGTCTAAGCTACTCTGGAATGTGATATTCCTTATTTACTTAAGAGAGCACAAAAGGGATTCACTTGGCGAACGTTCGACCCCTTCAACCTTGAAATCATTCCGCCGCCACTGCTGGTAACCCTTATGGCCTTTTTGACAGAGCTGATACATAATAGGGAAGGGAATTTTAGATTGCTATATTACTATTAGCAATAAACATATACTAGCTGGTCCGTGCTGCTGACGCAGCTGCGTCCAGCGTTGTTGCTTTGCATTTGGGTGAATATTAATTAGTCAAAAACAAATCACAGTTTTCCGTTTTAGTTCATAACGCAATATCAAAGGACAAATGCTGCATCGAATGTTGTGCATTGTTTCTCAGCTCAGGTACGGCTCCCACGAGACTGAAATCGATCCTTTCGAACCATTCGAGCGCAACAGTTTGCAAAGGCAAGCACAAAAATTCAAGGTGCCCATTCCACAGCGATAATTTCATCAAACTTCATCAAACTTGCAGAATACATAGCTCGGCTTCAAGGTGACCTTTTCAAAAACGGCTTCGTTAGATTCTGCATCAATTTGCATTGTTCAACTTTGACCTGATCTAAGCGTTGGCACTGTACAATGTGTTTCATAAACCGTGCGCAACCAGAGCCGTGTTATTTCCCTAAGGTCACAAAATTCTTATTTGAACATGAGTGACAGGTGCCTGGTTTTGAACAGACATACATACATACATACATACATACATACATACATACATACATACATACAAACAGACAGACGTTTGTGAAATATAGATAAAGATAATCTACAGACAGAGAATTATTGAAAAAATACTAATGAACTTAAACACAGAGCAACATCTGGCTAGAGCCATAATAATGTCAAAAGTCCTGTATGGAGTGTCAGCTTGGTCAATCAAGGATGCTGAGGCCAGTGCAGTGATTGCTATCATTTGCAAAATGTGGCGAATGTTGCTCGGCTGCCTCGGCATAAAGTGGAACGACGTTGTATCCGATAAATATCTCACCAACATGATTCGCAACCAATGGTGCCTCAGGAGCAATTATGATTATGCAGCAATACAAACGGTTCGGCCATTTTCAGAGATACAAGCTTCATCCCACCCTGATAAACTGGATGACTGACGGCTTTAGACGGTACATCAGCAGACTAAGGCCCTTTTGGATTGACAGTCATTCAAGATGGTGTGGTTCGCCAGTTAATTTTGTCAAGATCCTTATTTAAATCATGCAATTGCCAATCCCAGAACCGTATTACAATCAACCCTCTAAAACCTATTACAATGAAACCTGTCTATAATAGTCACCTCTGGTACCTAAGAAAAATGACCTCTATAGACAGGTGGCCTTTCTGTACAGGTTGATTTCTGTAGAAGTGTAATTCAGGAGTTATGAAGAATGACCTTTATACACAGGTGGCTGTTCTACAGAGGTGGCCGCTAATACAGGTTTGACTGCATTAGGATCACTAAATTATGAGTTATCGCATTACGAGTTATGATCATTAGATGATGTTGGTATTTTCACTCCACACTGTTATTTTGCTCTGTAACTTTAGTTCGATGTTATAAACTCGATGTATCAATATCAGACTCATCGCATCGTGACAATGACAAGTAGACGACTCGACCACGGCTGTCCTTAGATCACGCTGCGCGACTCATGCTATCACACGGAGCATGGTAGCTAACATTAACATAACAAAGATTAACTGAAGCTTGTACATTTAGTCAGTAAATTTTCTGTCTACGCGGACCATGAAATGTCACTGCGTTGACTGTTAACAAATAATGAATCGAGCAGGTGGGCTGTTTGATGATACTCTCTAGCAACCTTGAAGATTTAACTCGTGCAAACTCCTGACGGCTTATGAAGCTGTAAAAGGTATCAATAGCATAGGGAGTGGTGGTCATGAAATGTTTGAAAACCAGACCAAAAACATGTATGATGCACAAAGCTCCTTCTATGTTTTTTACAAATTGACTGTAAATTGGAAGCATACAGGAAAAATGTAGTGCATGTTTTATTTTTCATGTGTTTTCTAAACTCTGTTGTGTCGTTGCTACTTTCTGAAACAGGGATCAAGACTTTGGGGAGGACGTTTCTCCTCCAAGACAGATCCTGTGATGGAAGCGTTCAATGCTTCAATATCATATGATAAACGACTTTGGGCGGAGGACATAGAGGTTGGTCCTTGTATTCAATATATTCATTGTTTCATTACCCTATTGTTTTTGTGCAGCCAGGACGGCTTCCTTTTTATCCAATGATATCATAGAACGATCGTTTTCTGCAAAACAATCTAATTTATTGTCATTACAGTGAAACCTTGTTAATATCACTATGATTTTCCAGTCAAAAATCGTGATAATAAGCGGGTCGTGATATTAAGCGGGTACAAATAGTTGATTCTGAAAGAGCTTTGATTCTCAGAGTGAAGTGATATTAAGCGGGTTGTGACATTAACCGACGTGATATTAACGGGGTTACACTGTACCATTATTCAGTACCTGTCAAACGAGACTGTTTTTCCCAGGACTGATCACAAAAGCAGGCAACAAAATGATTTCCACTATAACATACACATCCAAGATTATTTAAAATGCTTACATGTATTGAAAGAAGTGAATTACATTTTCTGTGTTTATAAATAGCTTTTACAGATGTTTTTCAAGGCGTATTCATTTTATTAAATTAATTTTAATTGGTTGACTAATCCATAGCTGGTCGCCATTGGCTTGAAAGAAATGCTGTTGGGAGTCGTAAACTTCAAAAGTGTTACTTGTGAATGATCATGTTCTTGGATGACGAGACTTGCCGAAGAGTTCTTGTTGCCGATTTATTTTGCGGACCTAACATGTTTCTGTGTTTGAATGTGACTGCAGTCAAACCTGTATTAGCGGCCACCTCTCTAGAGCAGCCACCTGTGTATAAAGGCCATTCTTCATAACCCCAAAATGAAGCTTTCAGTAGAAATCAACCTTGACAGAAAGATAACCTGTCTGTAAAGGTCATTTTCCTCAGGTCTCGAAGGTGACCGTTATAGACAGGTTTCACTGTACATTGATTATTTGTTGTAATAATGACGCAAAGGACTGTGACCCGCAAATTTTCATAAACTGTTCAATTGCATGTTAACAGGGCAGCATTGCATATGCAAAAGCTCTGGAGAAGGTTGGGATTTTAACAGCCGATGAATTGCAGCAAATTACCAATGGCCTGATGAAGGTATGTTGTAGTGTCAGGCAACCGTTCTTCTAATTGCGTTGTTACCAATACAAGTGTAAATCGATGGTTTGGTGTGAGGGAGACAGAGACGTCAACATTGCAAGTGGCTTCTCGCTAAGAACTTTGAGCATACTAATTTTTATTCCACCAAGCAAGAAACTATATACAATGCATGACTATACAAACTACCGCTGACACACGTTGACAACAGGCAATCCAACAAGTACAGTCAAATTTGTATTAGCGGTCACCTCTATAGAGCAGCCACCTGTATATAAAGGCCACTCTTCATAACCCCAAAATGAAAATTTCTATAGAAATCTACCTGGACAGAAGGGCCACCTGTCTATAAAGGTCATTTCCCCCAGTTCCCAAGGGTGACCGTTATAGACAGGTTTCACTATAACATATGACAAAGTGACGCCACAACATTTGACACTTCGCATAAAACCACAGACATACAACAAGACCATCTTTACGCTAAATTGCCCACAAGGGATGGATAAGGTCGATAAAACACTTGTTGAAATAACTTTTCAATTTAGCAAGATTTAGTACATTTCTAATACTTTGAAGTTCGTTGATTATTGCACAATCGTCAATATTTGATTGTCAAACGAAAGATGTCAAATAGGTGTTGGAATTAACCAATGTCGTTTCCACAAGAGAAGTTTCAATATGAAAAAAAAACGATTGTCGCACTTTGCCAGATCACCATTATTCACAGCAAATAGCAATAACTTGGCAATTTCATTACATTTATGCAGCACATATTGAGACTAGATCTACAAAGTGTATCCCGGCAGCTGGCTGAAACTATTTCCGCATGACTTGTATATCAAGACAAGTAGCATGTTTTAGCTGCACTGGCATCAAGATTACAGTGTACTGGTCCAGGTGTTGGAAACCGAGATTGAGAAAAGTACAGAAAAGCTGGTGTGACATGGGAATCGAACCCACAACCTTTGAATTGCCGGTCCACTGCTCTGCCGTTGAGCTAGACGCACCCTCGTTAATCTGCACAACAATCTCCCTTATATATCTGCCGCCAAATGAGCCTCGTTACGTCGTCGTGTACCGGCCATTTGGTACACGACCCGCCTTTCATTTTACGAATCACCATGAGTTGCTTTGCAGAGTATCTAGTGTTAACATACACTCTCCAACACCAGGCTCCAGGATTGATGTAGTGGCGACAAGCCATGATTCACCTCCGACCACACACAAAAGATATTAATCCTTCCATTTGCTTGTCGTATCTCGTATATATGTTGTCTCGCCTTAATTTCCTCTTTAAACTATAAAACAGCTCCTGGCATCTGCCACGAAGGAGCAGCATTTATTTGTGTTTGACCGCATTGTGTTTCTCAGATCAATTAGCATGTCGTCTTGATTTCCAATCCATTTGCGCATGGAATTTGGAAATAGAAGATTCCCACCAGAAACTGAATGTGCATCATATCTGTGATTTGACATTCCTCCTCCTCCTCCTCCTCATTTATTCTGATATCCGATAAGCAACCTAATGCTTTCTTCACGGAGCAGATACATGGGAATGGCATCATCATAATACATCATAGAAAAATATATAAGTCAGTGTAGAATTGAAAATTTACAGATAGAACTGAACGACGTAATACTGACATACTGTAGCTTAACAGTGACATTTTAGGCAGTCCAATGACCGCAGCGACGAAGAACAAGGACAACCAATCACGACGAAGGCACAACAACAACTGACAAAGAGACGGACAGCATCCAAGACTCAGTATTAGAAATTGAGGTGCCAAATGAAATTTTCTACTCATTTGGTCACTTATGACAGGTGGTCTCTTATGACATGTGGTCTCTTATGACAGGTGGTCTCTTATGACAGGTGGTCTTATTGACAAATTAGTTGGCTTTATATGATTCTATCTTCGCACAATGCTTATTTGTTTTACTCCAGATCCATGCTGAATGGAAATCCGGCGCGTTTGTTGTTTGTCCTGGTGATGAGGACATACACACGGCAAACGAAAGGAGACTCAAGGTAATGTTTTCTCCCACAATGTCTGTCAAAGAAAATAATAAAGTGCGTTTGTTGGTAACCCAATGAGCCACCAGTTTGACTTCTGTGCAGCCCTTGACAATTTAATCAATATAAAACACAACAAACATACGTGCCGGCTGAACCGGGTGTCGAACCCTAGACACCTGATTCACAACTACACATCCCAACCACTAGATCGCATTGACATGTTCTGCCTTGCTTCTTCTAGCGCATTGAGTCACCTTCGCCCAAGAGAGGCATAATGTATGTCGATGCATTTCTATTGTTTGGTCTCTTAAGACAGGTGATCGCTGATGATGGATGATGGGTGATCTAGTAAGACAGGTGGCTCCTTAAGACAGGTGGTCGCTTGAAACAGGTGGTCCTATACAAAATACCTGGTTGATTTGGGTAGCTGGACAGTATACATTTATATAACCGCCATCCTGTCTAGCAAACGACCGTTAAGTCTACACGACCTATGTATTCCAAACTTTTAAGTTTCAGATTGACTAGGGTATTTCTATTTGGTGGTAAACAAACAAGCCATTTTGCTTACGGAATGACCCTATTGTATCTGTTAATTTTATTAGCTATGTATTATTGATGTGTAGTAGTAATTTACGATTTATGACTGATATGATGAAATAATCAAGCAAGCAAACAAACAAACAAGAAAACAAACAAACAAGCAAACAAGCAAACAAACAAACTAGCAAGCAAACAAACAAACAAGCNGGTCTCTTATGACATGTGGTCTCTTATGACAGGTGGTCTCTTATGACAGGTGGTCTCTTATGACAGGTGGTCTTATTGACAAATTAGTTGGCTTTATATGATTCTATCTTCGCACAATGCTTATTTGTTTTACTCCAGATCCATGCTGAATGGATATCCGGCGCGTTTGTTGTTTGTCCTGGTGATGAGGACATACACACGGCAAACGAAAGGAGACTCAAG